>JAQHUG010000148.1:2156544-2191254 GCA_028555095.1 Dicrostonyx torquatus
AGGCTGGGCTACAAAAACAGCAGGACAGCAGGCTGCACAGACAGCAGGAAGACAAGTAGCACCACAAGACCCAGGCTGACAGTGGCACAGCCAGCAGCAACAGCTGCTCAAATGACAGCAACTGTGATGGTGGTCATAGCAACGGGAGGTAGCTAAGCAATTCAAGAGAGCAACCAGTGCAAGAACAAGGGGGACAGCAGAAGTCGAGGGCAGAGCAGAGATGTGCAGCTGACGAGCCAGAGAACAACCTGGAAGAGTTCTAGGGAGCTGTCAAGCCTTTAGTGCCAAGGGTCTCAAACAGCTCAGGCCTGAGAAATCTAACACTAGCAACTGAAGAATCCTGCCTTAGGTCTATATAATGGCTAAATGTCTTCACATCCCAGGTCTGCTTAGGAGTGCTCTAAAGCTAGACAAAGCCACCTGCTGCTGCTCCTGAGGACCTGTTGACTCCGTTCCCTGCTGTCAGGTGTCGAGGGATACAAAAGCTCCAAAGATCAACAATGAGCACTTTCTCCTTGCAAAAAAAGAACCCAAGTCAGTGGACAACATCCAGCCGCCACAGCCTCCAGTTGTCAGGGCTCAGCAACAATACAGTCTCATGCTCTCTATTCTTTTTTCTTCCTTTCCTTCTTCTTTTAGTGCAATCAAATATCCTTATTGTCCATTCCATCTCCTTACTGAGGTGAGGTTTGTTTTGTTTTTTGCTTTGTTTTTGAGACAGGGTTTTTTCTGTATCTTTGGAGCCTGTCCTAGAACTAGCTCTTGTAGATCAGGCTGGCCTCGAACTCATAGAGATCTGCCTGCCTCTGCCTCCCCAGCGATGGGATTAAAGGCGTGCGCCACCACTGCTCAGCACCTTACTAGGTTCTTAGGTGAACTAAATTGCAGATTTTCAGTCCTGTTATTTCTACATGGTTCTATTCAAAGGTTGGTAAATCTCTCTTGAAGTCCACTTATTTGCCTGATGTATATTCATTTCTCTTATAGATTTTTGTTGTTGTTGTTGTTGTATTAAACATAGTATCTCAGATTTCTTATCCATCCATTGTAGCTGTGTGGTTTATGGTCTGTGTAGCAGCAAACCTTCTTGGACTGCCAGCCCCAAATCATGACATGGAGACATATCATTAATTATGAATGCCCAGGCTTAGCTTAGGCCTGTTTCTAGCTAACTTTTTCTTTAACTTAACCATTTCTATTAATCTGTGTGCTTCCCCGAGGCTCATTTACATCTACATAATGTCTATCCTGCTTTCCTGCTTCATCCGTGCCTGGCTGGCTGACTGACTCCCTTTCCTCTCTTCCCGCAAGCCCCACCTATCCCTCCTCTGCCTAGCTATTGGCAGTTCAGCTTTTTATTAGATAAATCAGGTGCCTTAGGCAGGCAAGGTAAAACAGCAACACATCTTTATAGAGTTAAACAAATGCAGCATAAACAAAAGGAACCCATCTTTACATAGTCAAACAATTATTCTACAACAGAAACAAATGCAACATAGTCAAACAAACATTCTGTTCCCCGGCAGGTCAGGTTCCTTTGTTTTGATTTTTGTCTTACAGCGCTGAAGGCGGAATCCTGGACCTCGTACCTGCTAGGCGAGCATTTTCTCCACCACGTGTTGTTTCATACATGGTCTCATTTTCCCACCTACTCATTTCCACACTCATGCCCCCATCCAACGACGCAGCTGTCGAGAGAAGACACAACAAAATGCCCAGCAATCTTCTTTGCTCTTCCCTTTGCCTCCAAGAGCAGCACCTTTGCCTTGAACTCCTGTTTTCAGAACGTGCATACCTAATGAGCCATTGGGAACCCACAAGGATACTTGTTGGGTTACAGCCCAAGAACAGGAAGTTGTCATGTATTAGTGCCCACTGGGCACCTGCTCAGCTCAGTGTTCACATAAATTACATCAGGAATCCTCAAAACATCCCAAGAAGCCCTAGAATGTTATCTCCACTTCAGGGTAGAAAAACTGAGGCTCGGAGAGGGGGCAAGGACATTTCCACAGCCATGCAGACATTGAAGCAGGAGTCACACTTTCATCTTTGCTAACTACACCACATAGCTGAATGCATTCCCCTAAGGGAATGAACTCCTGCCAATCAAAGCCATCTTCCTAGGAAATACTAAGGAAGAGACCTCTGTAGAAATGTTACCTTTGAATCCTTAATTTATAAATCTGAAAAAAAGAAGAAACAAAAGACAAAGGCACACACAATTTACTGAAAACAGGTCAGAGATGGGCAGCATGCACGCAAACACTGGTCCAGGCCCCGCAGAAAGCAGACCAACAGAGCCATCATATCCAAGGCTGGCAAGGGAGTGGGTGGGCAGATGGCACTTCCACAAGCTGCGGCTCACACACCAGGGCAGCTGTTTGCCGAGAGACTGGACTCAGCGACAATACAGCCTTTGACTCAGCAGTTGCCCAGGGAGAAGCAGCACTGAGTGCTGTTGGTCACGTTCTCGAGCGCATCCGGAGCCCCCGGGCACAGTGGAGCTAGTGACTCAGGTCTTTTGTTGCTCTAAGCGTCACTAATGCTGACGGCAGCGTTGCTCACCCTTATGCCGGTCTGCTAAAATGTGATTTATGAAAGCCTTTTGGAACCTCAGTGCAGGGAGGCACGGGGCGGGGGCGGGGGCGGGAGGGGGCGTGCAGAGTAGGAGCTCAGATCCAGCGGAGCTTTGGTCATTACCTGCGACCTGAGATGAAGGCTCCGGTGACTGTCTGAGCCCTGAGTTGTTGGGTGTCCTTTTAATGGCTCCTTACGGTCACTGACATTCTGACACTGATCCACCAACAGACTCTGCAGTAAGCCTTCTCATACACCTGCGACCCTCCCAAACCTGGAGGGCTCCTGCGTAATCAGGGCCTCTATGCCCATATCCACACGGAGGACAAATGTTGAGATGGAAACTGAGTCACTTGTGGGCTACCACAGGGCTCCTCCAGAAATGAGACTCACAGCCAAGGTCATAGAGTGCCAGGCAGCCTGGGGAGAGATAGGAATAAAGGAAAACCCATCTCGGGCAGAAAGCAGAGAAGTTGTGCTCCTCCCAACCCTGCGTATGCATCTGCTAAAACAGCTGCAGAAGACCCACAAACTGAGTTTCTTAAGCAGCAAAACTGTATAGTCTCATAGTCAGGAGAACTGATGCCCAAGATTAAGGTGTCTGGAAGATCAGGAGTAGCTGGTCCTTTCCCTGGAGACCATCAGCAACCATTGATGCCCTTGACTTGTCAAGGCAGCATCCCAACCCCAGCCTTCATCTTCCTACGGCTTCTCTCTGAGCTAGTCTCTGTCACCAAACTTCCCCTTTTGTAACACCACCAGTCCTAATCAATTAGGGCCACACTAGTAATTGCATCTTAACCCCATTCGCTTTGGAAAGTCTCTATTTCTGGTCTGGTCACATTCTAAGGGACACAGGTTAGGAATTCAAAGAAAATTATCCTGGGAAGATGCAATTGCATTGATAAATATTCATGATGTGTCTTCAATATTCATGAGACGATGAGCCTGTGTGCACATTGCCCAAGGGCCTGTCCTCTGAGGGTTTGTGAGCCAACAGGAAGGTTTTAGACTCTAAGAACATATTCTGAGTTGAAGATGTCCATGTGGACCCTTGGGAAAAAAGACACGTGATGGCTATAAACTTGAAGCCAGCATGGACTTACGTAGTGATTTCTAAGCAAACCTGGGCTACAGTATAAAATGTTACCTCAGGAAAACTGATTGGGGCTGGATTAGAGACTCTGTGGCTAAGAGCACTCACTGCTCTTCCAGAGGTCCTGAGTTCAATTCCCAGCACCTATACAGCAGCTCACAACTACCTGATGCCCTCCTCTGGTGTACAGATGTACATGCAGACAATCTATATACATATAAATAAATAGATAGATAGATAGATAGATAGATAGATAAATTTGAGTTAAGAATGCTTGTTTATACTTGTAATCCCAGTACTTGGGAGACTGAGGTCTTGGGGAGGAGCTACAGTGGATGGACAGGACCAGGCCTGACCCCAGGGAATAGAATGATCTTTCAAACAAGCCAGATAGGAGGATGAAGACATATCAGTGCCCTGATAAGAAAGGGAATGCACTGGTGTGTGTGTGTGTGTGTGTGTGTGCAAGGTGTGCAAAAAGGTCTGTTCATTTATCCACACACTCCCTCCTAGAGCCATTCAGGTCTATGCCAGGCCATGCATGCTTCAGTGGGAATTCTGACTCTTGATTTGTTTCTTATACAGCCAACTGTTTGTCTACTCACAAATTCAACGACTGTTTTCCAGATGCCCTGGGAACAAGATTAAGGCTTCATGCCCCTCAGCCAAGCTCAAGGTGAAGGGATGCCTCCTCCAACATTTGCAAGAACCATCTCTTTCTTCCCAGTTTGTCGTCAGACTCATAGAAATCTTCCTGCCTCAGCCTCCTAAGTACTACGGTCACAGGTATAATCAACCATTATAATCAAGCTCTGCTTGGTTTTTCTTTTTCTTTATTTACTTCTTTTTATGTATATGAATACTTTGTCTGCAAGTACATCTGAACACCAGAAGAGGGCATCAGATAATTGCGGGAATTGAACTCAGGACCTTTGGAAGAGCAGTAAGTTTTCTTAACCACTGAACCATCTCTCCAGCCCTGATCTACTTGTTCCCCCACATACACACCCTGAGGTAATGTTTCACACCTTAGCCCAAGTTTGCTTAGAATTCACTATGTAGCCCATGCTGGCCTCAAACTCATAGCAAATATCTTTTCTCATCTGTCTGGGCCCTGGGAATTCAGGGGCACTACTGCACATTGATTTCCCCAAAATGGTTCACATAGACATGGATTTGGGGAGATATTCTTCATCTCAGAATATAGTGGTAGATTATTTGTGTTTTAATAAATAAAGCTTGCCTGAAGATCCTGGCCTGCTTTCTTGAAAAGACCAAGTCCTGATCAGAGACACAAGGGTTTAGGAATGTCACTTTAAGAAAGAGAAATCAGGCACAAAGAACCCAGTAAACCTGAGGCTGCAGTGTACACCCCCCTGCCTCAGCATTTACTCAGCCCTCTTCCCAGCAAGCATTCTCAGTTCTCCACATACATAACTATACTTTAATACCTTGAGACACACTAAACACAGGCATGTGCCCTGCTCATCTACTGTGTGTTTACAGTGGATTCGACTCTGGGTCATGGCAGACCCGACAGGAATAGCTTCGTCGGATTCTATGTCAACACAGCATTAAAGATGCAGAATCTTCCTCTTGGCGTAGTTTAAACCGAGAAAGACCCCAGATGTGAAGTCTCCACTTCTTTCCCTGTGCCTTCCATCTGTCTGTCATCTGTGGTCTGTGACCTGTGTGCTGTCTGTCTATTGCATGTGTTTGATGTCTGTCTATCCGCTTCCCCAATAAAGGGTTCTGCTCTGTATTTGCTGGCCAGTACGGAAGGCATGGCATGGGCAACAATGAATTCTCTTCTACAGAAATCTTTAACAGTTTCACAAGGGAAGAAGTCATTTTCCTGACCCCAACTGACACAGAATAGCACTCAAACTGCAAACAAAAGTTACCAGCCTATAGCCACATGCTGTGTCCAGCCTTTATGGTGGATACCTGCCTTCATTAAGGTTGCTTTCATCCTATTAGCTAAATTATTAAAACACATACACACATACACATTCTGAAGAGTACATAATTTGAGGTTAAAGCTACATATTTAGCTTGATTGTAAAGGCTGATTACAGAGGAAGTCCAGGGCATAGTAAGGTTGGCTCCATTGTTTTCTTAAATGCAGGTTAAACAGACTGAGCGCATGGTAGGAAAGCAGAATGCACAGTCTTTAAGTGATCCTCAGGTGTATTATGAGTTTGATTACAAGATCTGGCAAGCATTCCGTTTTTGAAGGCAGGAGATATTTTCAGATCAATCTACTCCCACAAGATCTCCTCAAGGATTCTACCTTGCCTTTGATCATACTCCACTGTGAGAAAAGCCTTTTGCAACAAAGAACTTCCACGACCTTCCCTCGACTCTGAGTCAATCGAAATTAACCATTCTTTGTCTAGAGATGGCACTACAGAAAATTCAACTTGAACCTGCCACACAAATGAGTGACAAGTTGTTTTTCTTCTACCAAAAGGTTCATCATCTATTTTTAATTTTTGCGAATGGATGTTTTGCCTTCACGTATGTAAATGTGCACGCATGTGTGCAGTGTCCAGGGAAAACAAAAGAGGACACCAGATCCCCTGAAACTGGAGATACGGACAGTTGTGATCCCCACCATATGGATATTAGGGGCAGGAACCCAGGTCTTTTGCAAGAGAGGCAGTGTTCTTAACTGCTGAGCCATCTCTGCAGTGCCGGGAGCTATTTTTTCCGTTATGCTCTTAAAATAGATTGGATGCTGGTGTGGAATGCTTCACCTCAGACCTTCCCTTGAGTCAGGCTGAGTGAAGCCAGGCAGAGCAAGGCTCTCAAAGTGGTTGCATTGTCAGCACTATCTTAATGCGGGGAAATTTCCAGTGATTTTCTCACCAAAAAAAAAGTCCCCAGGGCATTATTCAGTGAACAAAAAAACTTGATGAAATGTTTGCGCTATTTTAAAATGGCCAAATCAAGGACATGACGTGCTTTCAAAGTCACTGCCAAAAATATGAGAAGCATCTTCCAGACCCAGAAAAGAGAGTTGAAACATCTGTGCTCAGTTTCCATTGTGGAGGAAGAGGCTTGTGTGACTACTGATAAGGGTGGTGCTTTATCATATAAATACTGGGATGCTCTGGGCACAGTTTCCCTGATGACAGGTAGCCAGAAACCCAAAGGAATGGTGGGTTTGTATCCAGATGTGTGTGATTGCTCTAAGGATGCAGAGGAGCTAACCCACAACAGGGATCCCTGCATGTGTGGTACCCCCTGGGATTAGTAGCAAAACAGCCCTTCTAGAACCCATCATTGTTGCCTACATTGTTGTGTTTGTTGTTACTGAAGAGGACTGACTGTGTAGTCTGCATCGACCTTCTCTATTCACCTGTCAGTGGGCACTGGGTTGTTCTCAACTTCTGGCTGCTGTGAATCAAACTTCCGCAAACATTCTAGTATGTGTCTTTGGGGACATAGTGTCATCGGTCTTAGGTAAATCCTTAGGAGTAGCATAGCTGCATCCTATGGCAGTTTATATGCAATAGTACTGTCAACCTGAGAGGACCTAGAAGACAAACCACAGGGCACGTTTGTAAGAGAGATTTAGATCGGGTTCATTGAGATAGGAAGACCCACCCTAAACGAGGGTGGCTCTGCTCCAGAGACTGGAGTCCTTGAATCAGTAAAACAAGAAGTCAACCTGAGCACCAGCTCAGCTCTCCCATTCTGCTTGCTGACTACAGATGCACCGTGGCCAGCTGCCTCCCACGCCCACTGCTGTGCCTTCCCCTGCTCTGACGGACTGTATCCCTAGACCCGTGAACCCAAATAAACCCTTCCTCCTTTCAGTAGCTCTTGTTGGATATATTGTCATGAGAGAAAAGTAACTAACACATTATGTTTCTAAGTAACTGCCAGCAGCACTTTAAAGAGGCTGCCTGGTTTATGCCCACCTTGGCTCAGCATCCTCACCATTTGGGCTTGTCAGTCTTTTTGATGTAGACATTCTAATGGGAGCCTGGTACTATCTTCTTATTTTCCATCTCCCTAAAAACAATACTGCCTGTGGTGGTGTGAATGAAAATGGCCTCCACAGGGAATGGCACTATTAGGAAGTGTGGCCTTGTTGGAGTAGGTGTGGCTTTGTTGGAGGAAGTGTGTCACTGTGGGGGCAGGCTTTGAGGTCTCCTATGCTCAAGCTATCCCCAGTGTAACAGTTCACTTCCTGTTGCCTGTGGATCAAGATGCAGAACTCTCAGCTACCTCTTCAGCACCATGTTTGCCTTCATGCTGCCATGCTTCCCACCATGATGATAATGGACTAAATCTCTGAAAATGTAAGCCAGCCCCCAATTAAATGGTTTTTCTTTATAAAAGTTGCTGTGGTCATGATGTCTCTTCACAGGTCTAGAAAACCTAACTAAGATACTGCTGAACTCCTTTTTGGTTATTTCTTGGCATCTGTATCCCTTCAATGTGACAGTACCTCTTCAGAAGCCTTTATTCTGGAAACACGCACTTTGTCAGGACAGTCTATTGTGGAAATTGCCTCCAGATCTGTGGACTGTCTTTTTGTTTTCATAATGAAATTCTTAAATTAGCAGAATTTAATTTTTTTAGAATTTTATAAATTTTCACTTTAGGATTTGTGCTTTCTGTGTACTACCTATGAAATTTTCATCTTTTATATGGTCTGAAAGATCTTCTCTTACATTTTCTTCTAGAAACTTTTAAGAACAAGTGTAAAATCTATTGTGACATAACTATAAACAGTGTGGGGGAAGGTGTAATAGTTTGAATGTAACTGCCCCCCAGAAACTCACTGGGAGTAGCACTGTTAGGAGGTGTGGCCTTGTTGGAGTAGGTGTGGTCTTGTTGGAGGAGGTGTGCCACTATGGAGGCAGGCTTTGAGGTCTCATATATGCTCAAGCCACACCTAGCATCTCAGATCACTTTTTGTTGCCTAAGGGATCAAGAGGTAGAATATCAGCTCCTTCTCCCGCACCATGTCTGCCTCCATGCTGCCGTGTCCCACATGATGATAATGGGCTGAACTGAATTATATGCCACCCAGTTAAATGTTTTCCTGTATGAGAGTTTTAATGGTCATGGTGTCTTTTCACAGCAATAGAAACCCTAAGACAAAAGGTAACACTCAAGGTGACAACTTCCACCAAGATGGATTCCTAGTGGCTCCAACCCTGTTCTTCATTGTATTCCCATGGCATATCTGGCGAAAATGTATTGAGCACAATGGGAGTCTGAATCCCCAGAACCCACTCTTGTTTATTTACATTTCTTTGGTTTACATTTTTTGGTTTTTCGAGACAGGGTTTCTCTGTGGCTTTGGAGCCTGTGCTGGAACTAGCTCTTGTAGACCAGGCTGGTCTTGAACTCACAAAGATCCGCCTGTCTCTGCCTCCTGAGTGCTGGGATTAAAGGCATGTGCCACCACCACCGCCCGGCTACATTTCTTAATGTGTCATTCTGGTTAGGTAAGTTTATTGATCATTCCTCAAGTTTGCTATTTCTTTCTTATATACTGTCCAGACTCTTAATAATAATATTACAGATATTTTTGTTAAAATGTATTTTTCTGGGGCTGGGTGGTAGCTCAGTGGTTAAGAGTGCTTGCTATTCTTTCGGAGGACCCACATCAGGTGGTTCACAACTGTATCTCCAGGGGACCCAACACCCTCTCCTGCTCTCCATGGGCACCTACACTCATTTGGCATATACTCATACAAGCACAGATTTAAGTGTGTCTCATGTTTAGAATCCTCAAGTCTCTTCTACATTTCCTACCTTCATTATTTATATCCACATCCCTCATGGTTATGTTATGTTGCTTCTCTGCTAATCCCAACATCTATGTCACCTTTGAATTTTCCCCAGTTGACTGTGACTCTTGACTGTGAATCTCTTTCTTGTCTAGTAATTCCTCAGGATAGTGTATGATGCTGGCATCATTTTGCAGATTCTGGATTCTGTTGTCTCCTTGAGTGTCTTCAGCAGTAAGTTAACTTTGCACAGCCCTGATTGTCACCTTGGTCCTTTCAAGACTTGGCTCTAAGTTTTGTCACGGGATGTCTCTTTGAGTTTTCTTGTCACACTTTGTAGCCAAAAATGTGACCTCCCCATTAAGAAGTGGTTGGGATTTCAGTGAGAGCTTGAGATGTCTACCAGGTGCAACAGTCAACAGCCTTGTCACCATAGCAAAATATCCAAGAGAAGCCCTTGCTAGGAAGAAAGGTTTCTTTGGGCTCATGGTTTTAGAAGTTGCAAATCATGGTTGTTTACTCATTTGGTTTAGAGCCTGTGCCTAGGCAACACATCTTGCTGAGACAGGACTGCTCCCCTCATGGTAGTCAGAAGCAAAGAGACAAGAAGGGTCCAGAGTCCCACTGTGCTCTTCAAGAACATGGACCGATGACCCAACCTCCTGCCTTCGGGTCCAGCTTCTAAAGGTTCCACCACCTCTGTTGTAGTTTGCTGTGATAAAACACGGACCAGAACAACTTAGAGGAGGAGAGTGTTTCTCTCACCTCACAGCTCCCAGGTCACAGTCATCACTGAGGGAAGTCAGGGCAGGAACGTGAAGGCAGAAACTGACACAGAAACCATGGAGGGATGCTTCTTACTGACTTTCTCTCTTTGCCTTGCTCATCCTGCTCTCTTATAGCATCCAGGACTACCTTCCCAGGGGTGGCGCCACCCACAGTAGGCTGAGTCTTCCCACATCAACCACTAATCAAGAAAATACCCCCACAGACATGCCCACAGGTCAATCTGACAGAGGCAAGTCCTCAGCTGAGGTTCTTTCTTCCCAGACGACAAAGTTGACAAAAACTAACCTGAGCAACCTCTCAGTGGTATCAGTGGCTGTTGGGTGAGCTTTCAAAACACCTTTGGGGGGCAGTTCCAAACCTCAACCCCAGGCCTTGGTAGCTCTTCTGGACCCAAGCTGGTGCCTTTATCTCCCTAGTACTGAGCAGTTGCTAACAACCTTTGCTCAGCTCTTTCAGGGATCTAGCTGTTGCATTCTTCTAGTTTTCTCGGAGGGTCAACCACACATGTACAGTTCGGGTCTCTGGACACTGAGCATCTCACAACTTACTTCTCAATAGTTCCCATTTCTTTGATTTTCCCATTGATTTTGTAGCCCCAGACTCTGACATGTAACTCTTTGATCCACCATCTTGAAACTTGCTCCTTAAAAAAAAAAAAAGATTTACTTTATTTTATGTGTATGAGTGTTTTACCTGCATGTATATATGCACATGCATCATTTTCATTCCTGGTGCCTAAGGAGGTCAAAAGAGAGCATTGGATCCCCTGGAACTGGGGACGTAAATGGTTATGAGCCTCCATGTGGGTGCTGGGAACTGAATCCAGGCCCCTCCGCAAGAGCCGTCAATGCTCTTACCTGCTGAGGCATCTTTCCAGTCCCTCAAGTACGTTTTCCAAACACTCATGGATCCACAACCCTGAGCAAGGCTCTTGGGAGAATAAAGAGGCAAGCTTGGTCCTAGGCCTCAGGAAGCCACCTGACAGCTACACACAAAAGCTCTAAGGATGACAGGCAGCATGCTTACCAGGTGCAGAGTCCTGCCTTTAATCAGAGCCCAGGAAGAGGAGGAGGAGGAAGAGGAAGAGAGGGAGAAGAAAGGAGGAGGGGTGGAAGAGAAGAAAGACAAGGTTCTGAGGAGCTGGCTCTGTGCAGAACTGCCACCTCACAGTTCTCCCAGACACACACGTGGCACATCCAAGCATCACACCCTCCCACTCAGTCTCTGTGTTTCTAGAAAATTCCTGAACTAGGTAGCACTTGGGAGTGTGAGATTCCACGGGAATAACACTTTAAATAGCTTTGAGAACTTCAGCATTCTGACTAGTCACAGGTTAGCAACACAGTTACACCTACTGGGCCCCTTCAGAGCTGCTGTGACAGCCGCAGAGATACCGTTCTGAAGATCTGAGTGGGCAGCTGATGGAAGAGGGCTTTTAAAAGAGAAGGAACCGCATCAGTCTCAGTGACATTCAGACGGCCACTGCGGGGCCTCACAATATAACCCACTTAAGAGCACGTGCTCCTTTCCTGCCCTGTAAGAGGACCCAGCAGCTTGCACCAGATTCTTGTTTCTGAAGCACAGCATCCTTGTGCAGTCCATTCTGGCTATTAATAGGAGTTCTAGCATTTTCTTCCTGAACCCCCTGTAGTTGTTTTGTGCAATCCACTCAGGAAACCAACCACACCAGCGATCTAGAGAGGAGGATTCTAACTGAGCTGGGATTGATCGTGGTGGGATGCAGAAGGGGTAGGGAAACTGATCCGAGGTGAAGGGGAAAAAAAAACAAAACAAGTTTGGGCATCTGGTGGGGTTGGGGAGGGGAGAGAACGAGCCCAAGACAGCTCCTAAGTATTTCCTCCAGCAAAGCTGCTGAAAATGCTTCTCCACAGGTATCTAAGATGGCAGCATCAGGGTGAGCTAAACCACTTTACTCTTTTGGAAATGTGCGTGTGAGCCATTGAAAGAAGGAAATGAAAGTGGTGGCAGGTCAAAGCCACACACCCCCTGGTGGGACAGAGACAGACCTGCTGTCAGTCCCACCGGTGGCCATAAATTTGACCCATGTTCTACCACAAGAGGCTTTGCTCTAATATGGCAGCCATCCCTGGGAGGAGCTATAGCTCCCCCCGAACTCTTTCCACTATAGTCCAAGACAGATCTTTCTATCCTTTGCTGGTGGAGGACAGTAGAGGAGGAAAGGATAGGATCACATGATGACTCATTGCACCCAGCTTAATCCCTGTGACAGCTCTCCCTCAGAAGCCCTGAGTTCTCACACAGACTGCTCCAGACCCCCGATAATTTCCAAGGCTCCTGCAGGGCTTACCCAGTGAACAAAGAGACCCAGGGTGGGAAACTGGATAGGGTTCAGCTATACATTGGCCTTTATGAGAGCTGCCCTGGTCCCCTTCGCTCTTTCCCTGGATCCTTTCTAAGGTGGCATCTGTACTTAAGGAGGACAACAGAGGTGGTCTTGAAGATGAACATAGTGGCTCCAGACGTCCTTAGATCTTCTCTCACTGCTCTGAAACAATCTACTGATGCTATTGTGTGGGACAGGAAAGCGTTGCTGGGAGAAGGTTGCTCTCAGAATAAAAGGACCAGACTCCTGGGGTGCCAGGTGCCTGGGCTGAGGATCTAAGGTAGAGGGAAAGGTTTTAGGCATCTGGCAGGCTTCTCCCAGAAGGAAGATGCTGGAATTTGAAACTGGCTTTGGGTAAGGAGCACCCAGCACTTCCTTCGCCTTAAGAGGGCAGCACTAGGTTTATGTCCTTCATGGTTGTGCCTAAGAACCTGGCCAAGCAGCTGACAGACTGCAGGTGCGGAGCAGGTGTACGTGAAGGAACAGGTTGGCGAGACACATCCTTCGCCGACATGAGGTCACCTCAATACCCCTCTTCTAAGGGGATAATGAACCACCCCCAACTGGCCTAGGCAAAGAAAGATAATGCCCATAACTTTCTAGCAGGATTACATCACTAAGGAATATGGGGCCCACATGGTACAAAGACGGCATAGGCGATTCGGCCAACAGGTATCTCCCCTGTGCCTACAGTGTGCCAAGCAGTGCGTGGGTCTACACACACTCTGAGCAATGTAACCAGAATCCCTCACTCCTCACAAGTCACTCCGTTCACCATCTTTTCCCTGGCATACGCTTCCAACAGCTTCCCTATCACTGAGGGGTCTCCTTCAGTTTCCACATGATGTTTCTAAAGGCTCACACCCCTTGGTCATACAGCCCGGGTTGGAAACACATTAGAAAGTTAACCATGCTGATCCCAGTGGGGACAAGGCTGCCACCAGTGACTTCTGAAGGTTAGTCCTTTTTTTTCTGGGCCATCCTCCCTGCTGTCCTCCACCAAATCTAACCACCTTGAATTTCACCCAAACTTCGGAGATCCCAATGCCTTTCCCAGCCTGAACCTTTACAGGTGTCCTGTGTAAAAAAACAAACAAACAAACAAAAAAAAAAAAAACAACGGAGTGCCACCGGAGACAAGGCAGGGCAGAAGAACTTGGCTCACCTTGCCTAACCCCAGGATAGTCTTCTATCCTCTCTAGTGGTGCCCATAGAGAGGTTCAGAGCTTAAGTTTTCACTGGAAGCGGGGAAGATGCCTGGACCTTTCTCAGAAGCTGGAGATACACTAGTCAAGTGGCCAGTCAGGGGGCAGACAGCAGGCAATGTGAGCAGACAGGAAGAGATCCTATACTACCGCGTACTCTCACAGGACGGATCCAAGAACCCAGAGTGCTGGGAGGTCACTAGTACCTGGGCTGCTATCTGAAGGCACCTGGACCTGATCTCAGAGCAAGACTCTCACTCCCTGGGAATAGACTTTTACCTCAGCTGGCTGAGATAAGGATGCCATAACCTGGTCCCATCCCTCAGTGCCAACTCTCCCGGGCCATCCAATCCTCTGAAAGTTTTTGTATGACCCCAGCAGAGGTTTCCACTCAACTGCCCACTGTTCCAACCATGACATGCGTCATGCCTGTTCCAATTAGTTTGCTTTCTATAACTCACGCCCCTGAGCACCACCAACAGCCCCTGGTCTCACAGTTATCCCTCATGCCCAGATCTCAGTGTTCTAGTATTCCAATATTACATCGCCTCCACAGTTTGTTACTACTAGGTCCCTGCCCGCCCCTATGAGAGAGGCTCTTTTGTGAGTCTCTGCTACTTTTAATATTCTCTGCCTTAGCCCCGAGTGCCCCCTGCCCCGTCACCCGCGTCTCTGTCCCCCAGCTTTCTCGCCGCCACGGCTTCAGCATCTCCATCACCACCCTGCGTCTCTGCGACCCAACTCGCGGTCTCCAGGGTACCCGCGTATCCCAGTGGTCCTAGACCCGGCCTCCCGCGTCCCCCCGCGTCCCCAGCCCCGCGCCGCTGACGCCATGACGCCGCGGCGGAGCGAGGGGCGGAGCGGGCGGGCAGACCAGCGCGGCTCCGAGACCGGTCCCGCAGCAGCTGTGCACCGCGGCCGATGGACATGGGTACGCAGGGATCTGGGCGCAAGCGGCTCCCCAACCGGGAGCGGCTGACGGCGGAGGACGACGCTCTGAACCAGATCGCGCGCGAGGTGAGCGAGGCGCGGTCACAGCTGTCAGTGTCCCTCGTGGTCCCCAAGCCGTCCTTAGCGGTCTCCAGTGGCCGCGCTCTGGGCCTGGCCCCATGGGGCAGAAGCGCTGGGCCCCGGCTCTCATCTAAGGCCTGTGGACTACTCCGCACCCGCCACACTCCAGTGGCGCTGCTGCCCTCAACCCCAGTCCCTGGTCCTTGTGGGCCGCTAGTCCCAGGGACTGGCTGAACCGGACCACCAGGGTCTCAAGGTAGCAGGGTCCCAGTCCAGTGGGGACCCAGTGCCCCCACATTGTGCCGGGAAAGGAGGTTAGTCCGACCCTGCTGACAGTGGCGGCCCCAGAAGCCACATGGCCTTGCTGAAATGGCCCCAGTTGGTTGGTGACCATTGCCACCATAGGGATCAGCTTGGGGGTAACTTCGGGGTACCATGTCTAGACTACCCTGAAAGCAAACCAGGGAATGATTGGAAGCTTGATAAAGTTTCCTGGACAGTTTATTACAACGGCAAACCCGTTTTTTAATGACCTTCTCATGTGGCAAAGGAGGGCACATGGGTGTGCGTGTCTGCACAAACGCCCCGTTTTCTCCCACAAAGATGCAACCTTCAGGCTGCAACAGCATGTGTGACACGTGGAAAGACTAGAACAAACTGGTGGCAGCCTCTCTGGGGGAGGGGCCGACTGGTTAAGACGAAGGGTGGACAAAGGAATCGGAGATATTTCTATGGCTTTTCTGTTCCTTTTGGGTTGAGTGTCCTGTGCACATACTAACTTTATATATAAAAAAAAAAAGTCAGTGCAGGTGAAATCCGGGCTCCTCCTATCTCTTCTGCTCAGGTTGTGATGGAGAGTTAGCCCACATATTATTTCCATGTGGAAAACCTTCCCAACAATTTAGGCTGTGGTTATATTGGACTGGTAGTGGCTGGGATCTGCCCAGGACTGGCTCTTCCACTTGGTAGTCTGGAATACCTGACTTCACTTTTGCTGGTATGTGGATCTGTGTTTCCAGATCACATACACATACACAGAGAAACCGTTTTCTCTGTCCAAGACAGGAGAGGGCTTTTCAACAAACTCCAATCCATCCCCTGAAGCCCACTGTACAAACTCTGTCCTCTGTGAGGCTTTTTGACACTTAGCTCTCCCTTGTCACCCTAAGCATAGGTCCCTGCTGTACCTGGTTCAGTTGGCAGAATGTGCTGAGGTTACCTGCAGTTGGCTACCTGTAGGAGGTGTTATCCAGGCAATCAGTATCTTACACCAAGGGCTCATTAGACAGGTAGACAGTAGGTGATTAATGGTGTTGGTTACAGAACCTTTGGCTGTAGTTAAATTCTTGGTTACAACAGTCTCTTACATGGGTATGTGACCACACAGCAAACAAGTGTCCCTGGGAGGCCAGAGTGCCCCACAAATCCCTGTGATTGCAGGACAAAGGAATGAGAAGGTTGGGAGTCCCATAAGCCAGTCTCTTATCGGCTAGTTGTTATAAAAATAGATTGGAAGCAGAGGCCAGGGAATGGGTCTGCCTTTCATCCAGGGAGCCACAGTCAGCAGTTATAATGGCAGGCAGGAGTCAAACCTGAACTTCCAGACAGGACAGACCACTCTGTACTAACTGTGCTGGTCCAGAAAAGCTGTGCTCCCCAGCCCCCTCTAAACCCTGTTTTCATCTCTGAAGGAGGGACAGACTTCCTGAGGCTGTGGGAGATGCAAAGGAACAGCGGGCAAAGTATATCCGACCAACTCGGGAAATGAATGCAGCCCCGTGGACCCCAAACCTCCAGTGAAAAATCAGCCACAGATGTGGCCCTTCCCCAGACCTGGCGGCAGTCATTGACGAGACTGCAGGGAGCAGGTGATGCTGTCTGCTCCGCAATTGAATTCTGTTGCCCAACTGTAAAATCAAATAGGTATTCAGATGGCAACTACCTATTCCCTCAGTTTTTAAGCATTCTTATGAATATTAGCCAAATTGTCTCAGGTTTGGAACTTTACTGTTCACTCTTTAATCCATGACACGTTAACCAGCCGCCTGTCCTAAACACACCATAGTGAGGAGGGGAACTGGCAAGGATTTGGATCAAAAATGGGTCTGGCAAGATGAGGAGAATTCTCTTGTGATCCTAGCACCAAGGAGTCTAAGCTGGGAGGATCCAGAATTGGAGGCCAGTGTGGGCTACATAGTGAGACTCTATCTACAGGTTGGGGTAGATCCACAGTGCCCAGAGAAGACACGATCTGATCGGAAGGGCGTGGAAGGACCGGAGAGTTCAGAATGAGAGGGAATTCCAGCTAGCAGATGGGATCAGAAGCTGCTTTCTGGAAGAAATGGCATTTTGAGCTCTTGAAGGATGTGTCTAAAAAAAAAAAAAAAAAAAGGATGTGTCTACCAGCCAGATGGTTTGGCTGCCAGGACAAAAACCCTGACCACTTGACCTAGACAAGGGACGCATACCAGTAGTGTGCAAAAATCTCAGGGGAGGCAGAATTCCCCTCCTGCCACTACTTGTGTCTCAATACTGCAGGCTCCTGTATGCTGGCCCCATCCACAGACAGAAGTGCTGTGTGGGAGTTCACTGGCCTCAGGCTCAACAAAAAGGATCATCCCAGGTTGTCCCCCTGAACTGTGCTGCTTCTCTCCAGAGAGCTAGCTTCTCTAGAGAACCTCTGCAGGTCTCTATGGCTCTTTTGCTCCAAATTCCAAGACCACAGATTGCTGTCTTCCTGTGAAATCCCTGTGGCAAAAGGAGACCGGACTACCCATGCCTGTCCTGGAGCTGGGGAGGGCCAGCTTGCCTTGAATTCTTTAGGACGTGGTACAGGACTAAATGGTGGTGAGGTAGTTATGAAATTGGCAGGGGGTGGTTGCCTTCAGGAAGACAGGTGGAGATTCTGGGTCAAGGTCATCAGGAGGCCTGAGCCATAGGGGCAGGGGACCCACCCAGTGGAGTGGAATAGGAATTCAGTTCTTTTGGGGGTCTGAAGTTTTTTACAAAAGAGGAGAACCTTTTAATGCCGCCTTCACAGCCTGCCTTGTCTTTCCGTGTCCACAGGTCCTATCTGGCTCCAACCCAGCAAATAGACGGGTTGTCATTTAATATGCCTCTGGCATATCAGCATTGATTGGATCATCGTTGGGAGGTAGAATTTTAACATTATGCTGGGGAAAGGGGGCTGCCAGCACTCTTCAGACATTAAGACATGGCAGGCTTTCTAGCAGAAGCATGGGAAGGCTGGGAGTGCCAGGTTTCACACCTGGGAAAAGGTGCTTCTGAAGTTCTCCGATGGTAAATCTCAAGGCTGAGTCTCCCCTCCTCCCACATGGGACCTTCGGACAGGGACTTTGGGAGTGCCTGGATTTCCCCTTCAGCACTCGGCCCCAGGCTGTTCGGTGTCCTCTTCAGGCCTTTCCTGCCACAGCCACAGCAGCTGACTTCATCTGGGTTGTCTGTCATGAGCTGAGGGAGGCATCTTCTTGGGTGGTGAGTTGGTCCCTCCCTCTGTGGCCCACAAGGGATGCCTTTCCTCATTCAGCAGAGCAGGGCAGGAATGGGGAAGACAGTCCATAACTGTCCCTGAAGCCTCTTGTCCAAGGAATCCACTCTAAGTGAATCCTCCTGGCATGTGGTCCAGGAGCATTGAGTGTTGAAAGCTCAGAGCCAACCCCCAACTTCACCTTCACTGGAGCAAAGCTCCTGGCGTGTGGAAGGAAAGGTCCCTCAGTCCCAGCAGGGCTCCTGGGAGAGGCAGCCTGCAGCCATTATTAGCTCACATGCATGAGAACAGAGAATGTCACTCCCCGATTCTGGCAACTTTCTGCTGTGGGCTCACAGCAAGATCAGGCTGGTGTATGTGTGTATGTGCACCCTGATGAGCCCATGCGCCATCCTGGTTACCTCTAGAGCTCTTGCAGGAAACCATAAGCAGCCACATGCCTGCTGTAGGCTCTTCTTCTGGGGAGCCTGGTGTGAGCACCACGTCTGTACTGGGCAGTCCTATTAAGATAGCCCTTCCACATGCTGTTGTTCTTATCATCCTCCCAAGTAGACCTCAGAACTCAGCCCTGAGTGAGCCTGCCTCTGCGTATTCTCAAACCTCCAGGCCATTGAGATTGTGTTGGGTGTGCTCATGGGGCTAGCCCATTTGAGAGCCTTTCCCTCCACTGCCTTTAGCATCAAGCTGACCTGGCTTTCTTAGATTGAGGGGTCTGGGAGCAATTCAGCTACCATGACATACATACTCCTGGCCTCTGTCATAGTCCTCAGGCCTCATCTCCCACTGTGGCAGCACAATGAGGCCAGCCACTGCCTTTGTGCTACCCAATCCCTTCACTTGAGCCGTCAACTTTGTGCCTTCGTTTCCCAAGACTGGTCAACTGATAAAAACCTAATGGACACTGGCTGGCTGTGCCATCCATGGTGGTTCATGCTTCACTGCCAGGGAGTAGTGGTACCCCACCTTCCCTAGGGCGGGGAAGCATGGTGGCTCTTCATCGTTCAGTGTGAAGAACTTCCCCACCTCAAATACTAACTAAGGCACCCTGAGTGGCCTTCCTAAGAGAGACATTACTCTGGGGTATGGGTGTCATCTGTGAGGTGTTATGAATGGCAGAACAGGAGTTCCTGGGCCTGTGAGCTTTCACTGTTGTGATTGCCAAGAGATGGAGGAGGCTAGAGAGGATTCAGAGCCTTGGCTGGACATCCCTGCTGTCTCTAGTGGCCTCTGGGCCACACCCACAGCTATTTCTATCAGAGCCAGCTGTCTCTTCCTCCATCTGTGGAGAGTCTGGGTGATTCCCAGCTCCATGCTGAGGGTGGGGATTTTTCTAAGAAAGGATGAAGAGACTAGGGTGGATGATGGAGACCATGGCCCTAGACTATGGTCAAGTTTGTCACCTGTAGATCCCATCAGAGTGTGAGGCACAAAAGGAGGAAGCGAGGAGCACAACAAGCCAGGCATTCTCAGGAGTTTGATCCCACAAATGTGCTGAGTCCCATCAGAAAAGTAGAATGTTTGATGCCTCATCCAAGACTTCATTGTGGAAGACATCCTACAGTCTGGCCAGCTTCACCCATCCCTGGGACAACTGTCCCCAACTGACCTGTAAGCCCTCAGTGTAGGCTTTCATGAGGCAGATACTGCCTTCCTATGTCCCTTCTTTGCTCACTCTTAACAGCTGTAAAAGTTTAATTTTTATTCCAACAAACTAATGTGTTTTTTTTTTACCTTAGTCATGTTCTCAGGTCATGATCCACACAGTTCTTTTAATCATTTTTAAAATATAGGTTTTTTTAAATGTATATATTTGTGTGTACCTGTGTGAGTTTATGTGCATCATATGCATATAGGAGGCCAGAAAGCATTAGATCCCCTGGAATTGGAATTCCGGGCAACTGTGAACCACCATAGAGGGTGCTGGGAACCGAACCCAGGACCTTTGCAAAAGGCTGAGCTATCTCTGTTTCCAGAGCTGTCCTTTTAATACTTGGCAGGCCCTGACCCTTTCCTGGTGGAAACTCTCCCATGGCTTCTTACCTCACAGTGTGTGTTGATTTGGAAGCATGAATAATCAACTTAAGAGTCACCAGTGATGCCTCGGCGTGACAGTGAGGACAGAAATCAAAGCAGTGCCCCTTGGTGTCATTCAACCACAAGCCAGGTTTCTGTTCTCTTCTTTGCGCTCTCTGCCTATTGTATGAGTCTGAATCTGGGCCTGTGTCTGTGTCTAGGTGTCTCACAGAGGGCTCTGCTCTGTCTTTTATCGAACAGCACAGAAAGCATCCCGTGGGGGAGGAATGAGGGACACTTCACAGACGTCTCTAACAGAGTTTACCAGGAATTGAGTCAGAGACTCCAGCTGGCCTCAACAGTATCACCAACTGAAATATTTACCAAGAAATATATATAAATGTGTCCTACATTGATGGTGGATATTCAGCTTATAAGATTCTTTTCAGCCTATATTTGCTGGTTTTTAGCAAGGGTTATCATGGCACACACATTGCTCTCTGGGTCAGGGGCATGGAAGAATACATAATTTAAGATTACAGGTATGCGTTCATTGGCTTCGGTTGTGACAGCTGATGACATGGAAAACCCAAGGCAAGTAAGGTTGATCACTACACTCTTTTCCAAAAAGTAGGTTAAACAGACAAGCTGAGCAGACAGTAGAATAACAATCTTGAGTCTTACATGACCTCAAGATATGTGTACTGAGTGGTTTTGGGTGTCAACTTGACACAAGCTAGAATCATCAGAGGAAGGAACCTTAGCTGAGAAAGGCCTCCTAGAGATCAAGCTGTAAGGCATTTTCTCGTTTAGTGATCAATGGAGGACAGCTCAGATCATGTGGGTTCTATAACAGGCTGAACAAGTAAGTCTTGTGGGGGAGCAAGCCAGTAAGCAGCACCCCTCTATGGTCTCTGCATCAGCTCCTGCCTCAGGGAAACTACCCTGGTTGAGTTTCTGTCCTGACTTCCTTCAGCAATGAACAGCAATGCTGTAAGTGTAAGCCAAATAAACCCGTTCCTCCTCTGCTGGCCCCAAACTGACAGTGATCTGCCTGCCTCTGCCTCCCAAGTGCCACCACCAGCCAGCTCAAGGAACACTATTAATTGGCTGTGAGGTCCAGCAAAAGTTCCAGCTTCTAGAATATGGGAGATATTTTCATAAATACTGCGTTGCCACAACCCTGTAAAAGACAATATTTTAAAGGGCCTGTGAGTCCCTCAATGCCCTGGTGAGTATCATGTCCCCAAATGTTGTGCATATAAATAGATAGTCTATTATTAAAATGATACTTATAGAAATACTCAGCCAGGTGGTGGTGGCGCACACTTTTAATCTCAGCACTTGGGAGGCAGAGGCAGGCAGATTTCTGTGAGTTCAAGGTCAGCCTGGTCTACAGAGTGAGTTCCAGGGTGTCCAGGGCTACACAGGCACAGAGAAACACTTAAAAAAAAACAAAAACAAAAACAAAAAAAAAAAACCTCTGTTAATTTATCAAGTTTAAATGTTGTCTGTTGGCTTTCTGGGTTGAAGAATCAGAGTGAGTATCCACAGACCCAAATCAGGCCTCTCTGCATCCCCCTACATCCTCATCCTGTATTTCCAGGTTGTAAGTTAAATAACATGCTCACCGGTATAATGACAAGGTGGTTAAGGGCATGGACACAAGAGTCAGGTTTCATGAGTTCAAATCTGTCCTCTAGTCATGGTCAAAAGCAAATTACATAAGCCCCTGGGCCTCCCCATACTTACAGTAAGGAAATGATAATAGCCCACTTCCCATGAGGCGGGCAAATTAGAGACGTCATGTAAAGATCTCAGAACAATGGTCAAGTGCACACAGTCGGCATTGAGGCAATGCCAGTGGAGGTGACTGTGCTGCCTCCTACAAATCACTGTGGCTGTGGGGCAAACTCACACAACCTGCTGGTTTTCCTAGAGTTATTTCAGTGGCTCACCTGTCCATGTATCTGATCTGTAATTCTTCAGTCTTAACAGGACTCTGTATGCCCCATTTTGTAATATAATTAGACAAAGATCATCATGCCTTCCCGTTTATTACCTGCAACCCATCCAGTCGGGTCTGGGTGCTCAGGCTTTGCCCACCTCAGTACCCACTCCCCTTTGGGTCTGGGTGCCCCAGGATTTGCCCACCCCAGTACTCATTCCCCTTTGGGTCTGGGTGCTCAGGCTTTGCCCACCTCAGTACTCACTTCCCTTCAGGTCTGGGTGCCCAGGCTTTGCCCTACCCAGTACTCATTCCCCTTCGGGTCTGGGTGCCCAGGCTTTGCCCACCCCAGTACCCATTCCCCTTTTACAGCTTTGAAGGATCCTTTTGCCCTTTCTAGTGGAGGGGTTGAGTCCCTATTTCCTGGATTGTACATTATCGTTGTTAGATCAAAACTTGTTTTGTTGAAACACACCCATTTCAGTTTCTTTCTGAACAAGAATACCTTTTCCAAATATTTACACATCTAAAAATGCCTTCTTCTACCCTCCCACTTGATTGATAGTTTGGTTATATATAGAGATCTGGGTTAAAAATAAGTTTCTAAAGAATGTCAAAGATTTCTCTGTGTCCTTTGAAGTGGTGCCCAATTGATATTGCTGATTGAAAAGAGCCCTGTGCAGGAAGAGAAGGTGGCCATCCGTCTTCTGTGGGGGGAAGACTGCCATTTGCTGGCATCCGCTTGAAGAAACACTGACAGAGCCCCAGCAGAGGAGTGTGGGAAGTTGGCAGGTCTGCCAAGGATTTGCCTGTGTTACCTAATAAGTCAGAAAATCAATATGGAAAAGTAAAACTAAAAGCGAACTTCTACCGTCCTCTCAATGTTTCTCCTTGGTTTATTCTAGCATTTTGGGATTGTTCTGAGAATGTTAGTGCTGTCCATGGTTTCAGTGCTGTAACCTGCTTTTATTCTCTGGATCCGGAGATCACTTTATTCTTAGTGTCCTGGGCTTTTCCCATATGTATTGAACATGACTAGCTTCATTCAATCTGGAAATGGTGGCTCTCCAGTTCTGAGAGGTTTCTGGGTGTCCCCATCCCACCAGCTCTCTTCTCTCTTCTAGGCATGCCTATTGTCTGTGCAGATCTTTCTTTTCTCCCCCCTACACTTCTGTCTTTTGTTAGATTGTCTGGGAGAGTTTTCAAATGAATCTACTCCTACTAAATATGCCTAAACTATATTGAATTTTAATTTCTGGAAGCTTTCCTCCTGTTTCTCATCCTCTTTCTTCTTTGTGATTCTTCATTTTTGAAACTTGTTTTATTTTGTATTTATTTTTATTTATCCATTTATTTGGAGACAAGGTCTCATTATGTAGCCCTAACTGGCCTGTAATTTGCTGTGTGGATCTGCCTTGAACTCATAGAAAACTGCTTGCCTCTGCCTCCCAAGTGAGGGGATTAAAGGTCTGTGCCACTATGCTTGCATCACATTTAGTTTATACGTGTGTATACACGTGTGCAGGTGTGTACATGTCATGGTGCATAGATGGAGGTCAAAGGGTAACTTGTCAGAGTCACTTCTCTCCTTCCATCATGTGAGTTCCAGGGTGACACTCAGGTTGTCTGTCTTGGAACAAGTATCTTTACCCACTGAGCCATCTATCCAGCCCTCTTTTTCTTTTTAATCTCTCTGTCTCTACACACACACTGTCTGTCTGTCTGTCTTTCTGTCTCTCTACACACACACACACACACACACACACACACACACACACACACACACTCAGAGCCTCACTATGTAGTCTAGGTTGGTCCTGAACTTACTATCTGCCTGCAACACAGATAAATTGCTCATTAGTTTGTTTTTGCCAATAGAAAAATAAAATGCTAAATTGGGTGAGAGATGAGAATTTTACAAAAACCTAAGATTTTTAGTTGGATGATGGGGACACATGCAGCCCTTGAAAAGTAGACGCAGGAGGATTGCTACAAGTTCAAGGCCAGCTTTGGTTACATAACAAGTAATGGGATGACCATGCTGTCTATCAAGACCTTGTCAAAAGAAGATAAGAAAGAAAGAAAGAAAGGAAGGAAGGAAGGAAGGAAGGAAGGAAGGAAGGAAGGAAGGAAGGAAAGAGGAAAGGAGGGAGGGAGGGAGGGAGGGGAAAGAAAAAAAAATAAAGAAAGGAAAAGAAGGGACGGGAAGGAAAGGAGAGGAGAGAAAAGGAAAGGACAGGAAAAAGGGGAAACCCAACAAAACAAAAAAAGGTTTTTCTGACTTCAGGCATCAAGAATCTTTCATTCATTCATTGGTTCGTTAAGTTCCCTAGGACCTGAGATACACCTTACATAAAACAGGCACCTGGGGAGTTAGTAGGCAGAATGTGATCTGGTCTTGGCCGTGGATAAACTCTCAGGTCAGCAGCATGTGAGAACCATGGGCTCTGTCAGGATTTCCACTCCATTCTTGGGGTGATTCAAATAAAGTTCTGACCCTGTTAACATAAACAGCACCAGGGGCTCACACACTGTCCATTCTGCTTTTCATCCCTATTCATGCTGCACTGCCATCCTTGTCCTGGATTTCTTTTATTCTTTTTTTGCTTTTGCTTTTGGTTTTCAAGACAGGGCTTCTCTGTATAGCCTTGACTGTCCTGGAACTCAATCTGTAGACCAGACTGACCTCAAACTAACTCATAGAGATCCTCCTGCCTCTGCCTCCTGAGTGCTGGGACTAAAGATGTGCACCAACACCACCTGGCAATTTATTTTATTCTTACTTTCCACCTTCTTCTCTGGCATCCCTCCCTTGACCATCTGGAAAGCAATGGGAATATCTAAGCTGACAGTCCTGGGAGTGGGATTCCCATGTAGACTAAGTAGGGAACATGGCCATCCCATGTACCCCGAGATGCTTTCTCACTGCCTCTGGAACATGAGCTGGCTCTCAGGGCACCCTGGCCTGTGGGACATCCTGTTGTGATGGGAATTATCTGTGTCTCTGCAAGGTATCATAAGAGCCACCATCCTCGCAGTCACTGTTGAGTAATTTGTAGTGTGGCCATGCAGCTGAGAACCTTCATTCTCAATTGTTTTAAAACTAATTGAAGTAGTTACATAGCATAGGTAGCAATCACTGTGTTGGTATAGGCCATAGCTCTGGAGCAGTGGTTTATCCATTATGGTGCTATATTATAATAGGCACATCCCATAATTGGAAATCCCAGTTGAGTTTTCTCAAGCCATGGTCTGGCACTGAAGTGGAGAGGAATGGTGTTGCAGGTGAAGGGGTAGCCTGTGGTGGCACTTTGCCTGAAGCATGCTTATGGGAAGGGCACAGCAGTCTTCATCTGTGAAAGAGGAATGGTACTGCCAGGGTAGTGTTGGTCTGTGTGATGTATGTGCGTGATATGTGATAGAGGATGCCATGTGGCCTTTAGCAGGTAACTGCTGAAAGAGCTGTGGACAGTTCCTGCCTGCAAGTGGCTCAGGGAGCTCATCAGGAGGCCTTGGTGCTTTGAGTCCAGTTGGGATGTAGCTAGGGATCCAGGGTCAGGGCTGACAAGCTTCCTCCGAAGCGAAGGGGTAGGGTGGGGTGAGGAGTGAGAGGACAGAGAGGAAGGATGGGAGAGAAATTACAAGGAAGATAACCTCCGACCAGGAAGAGAGATGCCCTTGGCATAAAGGACTGATTAAATGAACTCACGGTGAAGATGCTAAATGGCTGTGGCTTTGCTTGCTTGTGATGGAGTATCACTATGTCACCCAGGATGCAGGATGACCTTGAACTCAAGATCTTCCTGCTTCAGAATGCTAGGATTACAGGCATGCACCACTGCTTGTGGCTTCGTGGCTGTGGTTTAAGTGTGTGTGTGTGTGTGTGTGTGTGTGTGTGTGTGTGTGTGTATTTGTGTGTGTGTGTATTTGTGTGTGTGTGTGTGTGTGTGTGTGTGTACAGTTAGTATCCACACACCTGTGGACTTCCCTGGCTCAGAGTATGGGAGCTGGGGATGCTATGAGCTGGATATGAAAATGGGGCTGATATTTTGAAGGGGTTGGTCCTTGGCTGATGGTGGTATTTTGGTTCTAGAAACTTTAGGAGATGGTGCCTAGCTGAAGGAATAGCTGAAGGGGTGTGTCTCCAGAGACTGTACTTTGTCTTAGGGCCTTCCTCTCTCTGTCTTTTAGTCTCTGTTAGTGACCTGCCATGAGGTAGGAAGCCTTGGCCTCACGGTCCTACCACCATAGTCTTTGACCTCACCATGACCCAGGATCAACAGCGCCAAGGCTCATGGACTGATTCCCTTAGGTTGTGTGTGTCAGGTGTCTCGTCTTAGTGACAGAAGGTCCCCTGATATTGTTCTTTGCACAAAGGACCCCTGTATTTAGCATCACTTTTGTTTCTTGGTTCTCAATTCAAGTCAGCAGGAGGATGCACACAGGCTTTCCTAGTGCTCCATCCTTTCATAACCTAGGTGGTGCCTGTCTCCGGTGACTTCCTGAAGACCTGGCCCCTTCAGGCTGGGCCGTTCACAGCTGTTTATCTTTGGGCTTATCTGACCTCTGAGAAGCCACCAAATTACCTCCCTATTTTTAGCCCATGCCTCTAGCCAGCCGAAGTGGTTGCCACATGGGTTGAGATGAGGTGATGGCCTTCCACGTCGTTTCAGTTTTCAATATCTTCTTTCATACTTTCGTTTTAGGTTGGGGGTCCCTCAGCCTGGATGCTATTGGCTCTGGGGACCCGATGATACCATAGAAGGCTCAACAACATCCCTAATTTCTGATCAGCAGATGCCAATAACTCCCACCTCTTTGGTGGGGACGAGGGAACATGTTTCCAGACATTGTCAGATGGTTCCTGGGGAGAAGAACACTGATTTAGGCGTTGTGCCACCCCTTCTCCCCCTCCCCTCCCCACCCCCGCCTCTGCTGAGTCTGTGCCTTGAGCACAGAACCACTGGCCTCCGCTATGGAAGCCTAGACATTCCACTCGGACTCCATCAGGGTGAGCTGCTGTTCTCTGGGGCAAGCAGAAAGCGTAGCCTATTTTTGGTATTTCCTCCATCAGACCTCCTGGAAAGCCATAGAGAGGGAACCATCACCTCCGAGGTAGAGAGAAGGTTGGGCAGTTCCAGAAGATAGCTGCCGATTCTGGAAGTAGAGGTCTTCACGGCGAATTTGATGGCACTTTGTCTGTGTTCCCGAAATGTGGTAGCATTGTCTGTGGGGGCTACTATAACAATACATCACAGGCTGAGTTGTAGTGGCGCAGATGCTGGCTGCTCACAGACCCTGATGCCACAGGTTCAAGATCAAGGCATAGTCAGGCACAACCTCGGTCTGCTTTGTCAGCACCCCACCTGACATCCAGGGGAAAATGGGACACATCCCAGCTCAGTGTGACATGCGAGGTTGGGGCTGGGGGCCCACTAATACTCCAGCCAGATTAGCAGGGCAAAGATATTGGGCAACAGATGATCAATGACATCCACCTTTCCACAGGATTAAAATTATCCCCATACCTCCTACAAAGCCACATAGCTAAGCTTCTTAAAATAGATGCTAGGTCACTGTCTTGCTCAGGGGCTCCCACCTATCACCCTTGGGTCCTTGTGGCTCCTATCTTGCAGCAGTGTCTAGGTCATGGACCTTTGATTACCTCAGGGTCTTCCTCCATAGGTGGAAGGCAGGAGTCATTAAGAGGGCTCATGGTTGATGTGCGTCTACAGCCCAGGTCTGTCTTACTCAACGGACACTGTCCCTTCCAGCCGTCACCTACTGGTGCTTTTCCTTTGAGGTCTCTAGTCCACAGCACTTCTTTAGGAAGCCTCACGACCTACCTGTCTCCAACCTAGCCTAAAATGTGTCCCTTTCCCAGGTACCTCTCCTTGTCACACTGATCAGGGAGCTGTTATCTCCTCTCATCCTGCCCCCCATCACCACTATACACTGAGTCCTCCAGGCTGCCCAGCCCTGTGACTGGTGGATCTCACGCTGCCATGGTACCCCCTGTGGGAGGAAGGCAGTCAAAGGGTAGCATGACTTCCTGTTTGGTTTGTGGATACTAACTTATTTTGGGAACATCTGTGAATATAGCATTTATTTCCAAGGCAAGTTACAAGCCTCTGTCCAAGTCCATGCACGGGTGGATGGAGTGGCTTTGCTGGATAGCCCGTTCCTAATCCTCTCAGCTCCCCAAGCTCTCAGCATGCTCAGAAAGTGCAGTCTCTCTGCCCTGTAGCCTTCTCAGAGTTCACCAGCAAAGGGCCGGCCACCCTAGAGACCACAGCTGTCTCTGTGGCCCAAGACCTTGGGCTATTTCCACTGTGAGAACTTTTTATCCTAACTCTCCAGCCCAGAAGCATCTTCTGAGAGATTCCCTGAGTCATCCCGAGTCTTTCTTGGAAGGTGCAGCCTTGACCATCAACACTGGGCTCTGTGGTTCCCACACACCAGTTTTGCCATCCCTGATGAGGCCACAGGGTCCCTGAGCCCCAGTGTGCCCACCCAAGGGATAGAAGCTGTGATAAAATCATGGCACATGTGAGTTGATGTGAATGTCAGACCTGGGGTGAGCCTGCTGTCAGTGCACACATGCTCTGCGGGGGACATCTCCTTACACACCCTCAGAAACTACACAGGACATCATGCCAGGCACAAACATATGTGTGCGATGGTCACATGCCTGTCACCTGAGCTTAAAGAAGTAGAGGCCTGACTCCTGCCCCCTAGCGCATAATGCTTTTCGAAACTGACTCCAAGCTCCAGCATCCAGGTTCTCCCTCAGGCTCCAGGCTAAAGGTTCTACTCTAGGACCCAGGCCCCACTACTTCAGCTTCCAAGCACCAGGTTCTGCTCTAGAATCTAGACTCCTTGTTCCCTTCAAGACTCCAAGCTTTAGGTTTCAGGTTCTTCTTTAGTCTTGGCTCCAAGCTCCAGGCTGTTTGACTGGGTTTGGGGAAGGCATCATTGAGGTGTGTTTGCCTCCCAGAATTCACATGGATGCAGAAGGGAACATATTTGGAAACACACATCGGCCCATCTATGACTGTTGCTGAGCATGAGGATATGGGGCAGCATGCTCGTTGGCTCAGGAGACTACACTGATTTTTTTTGTTTGTTTGCTTTTGTTTGGCTTTTTTTTGACATAAGGTCTCTCTACATATCCCTAGCTGTCTTGAAACTCATTATGTAGACCAGTCTGGCCTTGAACTCACAGAGATTCACCTGCCTCAGCCTCCCAAGTGCTGGGACTACAGGCTTGCACCACCATGCCCAGCTTGCATTGCTCCTTATAAAGCACATTCTCTAGGCCTCTTTGACAATGCTGTTGCTTTTCTCTGTGGCTGAAGACCGAGCACAGGATGTCCCTCAGAAGGGAAGGGACTAGTTGGAAGTGTGGTCGGAAGCACCAAAGCCATGTACAGATTGCCTATGTATGGCCTTCTCTAGCTTTAGAAGCCCTGGTCCATATAGGTCCGTGTGGAGATGGGGAAGAAATGGATTGAAGTTACCATTACCATGGCATCCACAGATACCCAGAAACGTCGGGATTATACCTGGTTGTCAGGGAAGGGCCTCAGTTAGACTGGAAGGACTGTCCCCAGCCCACTAAGGCCTCCAAGGAATGTCTCTAACCTTCAGTGTTACCTGGTAGGACCCATTCTCCTATGTGGGTGCTCAGTCTTTACATGAGGAAGAAGAAAGCATGAGCTTTGTGTTACCTATGAGAGCCACAGGGTCCCGCCCCCCACAAACCAGAACCTAACACACAGGGGCTTGTTCCTCTCTCTCTTTCTCTTCCCCCCACCTTCTCTCCCTACTCTCTTGTATGATACAGATGTAAATTGCATATCAAAGCCACATGTTCCTCATGGGATGGTGTTGCAAGCATGTCTGCTAGCTGGTCTCCCCCCTCAGATGTGGCTGCCACAGGACTTCTCTGAAACAGTGACTGGAAAGTTGCTTATCCCCATTCTCAGAAAGCAAAACCTATTGCAATGGAGCCTGGAGACCTGGCTTCCACTTCTGACTGACCCAATGGTCCTCAAAATGTGGCTTCCAGATACAGAGTCTCCCTCAGCTGGAAGCAGCTAGAAATGCTGGGTCCAGAGCCCTGGGTGGGGTGGTGCTTATCCTAGTACACCTGTTGGGTGTGGGGAGCCCTGGCTATCAGGACTGTCTGCTTGGGGTGATGGAGGACCAGCATCATCCTGTTTTTCCACTGAACAGTGCAGCCTCTTGCTCAGCCATGCATTCAGTTGTGATTCTTGCTTTGACCGTAAACCCAAGGCTGCCAAAAGCTTCCTGTTTAGGAACTTCCCATCACAGCACCTTTCCAAGGTGGAGTCAGGTGGGGGCCCCAGATGCTGAGTTCCAGGGTGGGCAGTGAGGGAATGAATGCCTGAACGAATAAGTGGACTTCGCTTTACTTCAAAGTAAAATTTGAAGGATTGACTTATTTTTTCCTTTCCTTCTTTTCTCTCTCATCTTTTTGTCTCTTTGAGACAGGGTTTCTCTGTGCTACAGCCCTGGCTATCCTGAAACTCACTCTGTAGACCAGGCTAGCCTCAAACTCACAGAGATCTTCCAGCATTTGCCTCCTGAGTACTTGGATTAAAGGCGAGAAATCTACTTCCTAAGAATGAGCTGTGTGCCAGGCAACAACGGTGCACACCTTCAGTCCCAGCACTTGTGAAGCAGAGGCAAGTGGATCTCTGTGAGTTCAAGGCCAGCCTTGTGTATGGAGCCAAGGAAACCCTGTCTCAAAAAGAGAAAATAAAAACAAAAACAAAAAGAACCAGCTGTGTATCATTTGTATATATAGCTGAAAATTTATCAAGTGCCCAAGGATAGGAGGAATCAAGCTGTGTTGGTTCTGTGGACCTATGCTTTGGTCCACTGCACTTTGGCTTGTGATTTGTGACCTCATCCACAGAGGGGGCAGTTACAGCAAGACACGAAACCCTTTTCCTGTCCACTCCTACAATTCTTCCCCTCTCTGGTGCCCCATTTCCACAACTTCCTCCCTGGCATTGGCCCACTGGCTTTCTTGTAATGTTGCCCAGGGGGAGAAAAAAATCTTTCCAACAATCCAGGGGAGGGGCCTGTGACCTCACTGGGGGCTGCGTGGGTGATCGGGTTGCCTTGCACACTGCCAGTGTGCTGAGATCCCACACCCTAAAAGGGCATTCATTGTGTCCAGGAAGGCTCTGCCTCTGATGGTGGCGCTCACCCAGGGGCTGAAGTCATTTGGATCCTGTGTAGAACATTCTCCTGTGTGGCTGCCCTGCTGGGGCGAAGCCCTTGAATTGCAGGAATTTCAATGTATTAATAGGCCCTGCCAGGTGCAATAAATAGCTGCCTGTGCCCGACCTTCACCTCAAGCAGTGCCGCAATTCTGAGAAGCCCTGTGCAGCCCTGGAGTAACAGCACATAGGAGGGAGAGTTTTCCTGAGCTAGAGGCAGGCAGCAGTGGGCTGGGGCTCTCAGATAAAACCAAAAAATGAGTAAGATGTTGAAGCTGTGTCTCAGGAAAGCACGAAGTCACTTAGGCTAATCTCTTCCCTTCCCACACAGTGCTGGAGATGAAACCCTGGGCCTCTTGGCACAAGAGACAAGGTTCTGTCCTCAAGCCCTAGCCTTAACCCCAGCCTGGTCTTTGATGCAAAGTGTAACCTATTTTTGACAAGACGGATTTTTTTTTTCTTTTTCTTTCTTTCTTTTCTTTTCTTTTCTTTTTTTTTTTTTTAAAAAAAAAGCTGTTTTAGTCCCCTTTTTATCTGAGATAGAACACTAATTAAAGGAGAAAGGGTTTCTGCTGGCTTACAGTCTTCAAGGTCTCAGTCTCTAGTCCGCTTGTGCCATGGAGTCAGCCTGTTTCAAGGGAGACCACATAACAGATGGGCATGGTAGAGGGGCTCTGCCCCACTCATAAGAGTCAGGGAGCAGGGGCTGGGAGAGAAAGGGGCCAAGGATGAGATGAATGCTTTCAGGGCACCCCTTCCCGTGACCTACTTCTTCCAAGTAGGCTCCACCTTCCTACTAATGCATCAAGTTGTGAATCCAGGGCTGGGGAGATGACTCGGTCAGTAAAATGCCATGCGAGTGCCAGGCTCCCCCACTGTAAAATTAGCGTTCCTCTCCCAACCCTGTTTCCTGGAAGCAAGTTACCCACCCAGTGTCCGTTCTGAAAAGAGAAGATAGGCTCACATCTTAGTGGTGTGTTTAGGATACAATCCTGGAGGCTGTGCCAAGGGCCTGTGCCACCCTAAAGCATTTGCCAGTGAATCTGTGATTGCAATTTATCCACTTTCCTCAGTGTTGGGGATTGAACTCACTTATGCATAGGAGGAAAGGGCTCTGCCACTGAGCTATATTCCCAGCTCTCATTTCTTCTTTTTGAGACAAGACCTTGCTGCTATGTAGCCCAGGCTGCCCTCCAACTTGCAGCCATCCTCCTGTCTCTGCCTCCCAGGGGCTGAGATGTAGTGTGCACCAGTGCACCGCTATGTTCTACTACATGTAATTCTCTGTTGCGTTTTTTTCTTTAGTGTCAGTGGCAAACGTGGGTTATCTGGTGTCACCAAACAGTTTAAGAGGGAGTTGTGGGAAGCCCTGGAAGGCCACTTCTGGACCTGGCTCTCAGCCCTGACCGTTTATCCTCATTCCTCCTAGCTGGGCTGTGAATGAGCCTCTGAGTCTCGCCAACTCCTTGGAGGCCTCTGCTCACCACTGAGATCTTGGATTCCTGGACTTCTTCCTGCCCACACTGTTTCTTGCTGTTCTCCCCCGACCCCCTAGCCAGCAGCAGGGAAGGGAGAACTCCCAGCAGCTCCGTTCCCTAGCCTTCTGCCTCTGCAATAACAGAGAACTGTGCTTCCCAACACGCGGAAGCAAGAGTGTTGCCCTGGCAGGTCATTCTGTTGATTTCATCTTCTTCAAGGGGTGGGGCGGGTCACTGTTTGAATGAAGGTCATCTGTAATGACCGGAAACTCTGACAGCTGCCTTGACCTTCCCTCATTGTCACTTCGTAATCTCCTCATTTACTCACACAGCCTGAGTTGATGGAACTTTCAGGTTCCAAAAGCACAAGTGTGCCACTGAAGGGACGCTGCTGGCTTTCCCGTTGACCGTGCTGGGGATGGAACCCAGGCCAGGCAAGAGTTCACCTCAAATCCTTACCCGCTTATGCAAGCATTTCTTGGTAGGTAACATTCAAAAAGAGTCATGCCTGGTGGTGGTGGCACTTGCCTTTCTTTAATCCCAGCACTTAGGAGGCAGATGTGGGAGGATCTCTGAGTTTAAGGTCAGCCTGGTCTACAGAGCAAGTTCTGGGACAGCCAAGGCTGCACAAAGAAACCCTGTCTAGAAAAACAAAAACAAAAGAAAAGGAAGGCACAGAATGAATACCTTCGTGAGCCACAAACAAACAAAAAAAAAATGTTTCTTGCTTCTTGCTGTTAAAATAAGTAAAGATAGCAGCATAGTATGGTGGCTCCTGCTTATAATCACAACAGGAGGATTACTGCTGAATTTGAGGCCAACCTGGGCTTTCTAGAAAGTTTCTTGTGGGTATGGGTTACAGACTGAGACCCTGTCTAAAAAACAAACAAACAAACCAGAGGCAATGAAATGGCTCAGTAGGCAAAGAAAGGCACCTGCCACCTGCCGCTCAACCTGATCATTTGAATTTGATCCCCCGGATCCACATGATAGGAGAAGGGATTAGACTCCTACAAGTTGATCTCCAACCTCCATATGCCTCCTTACAAACAAATAGACATATACATACATACATGATTAAACAAATAAATAACAAATAAATGTGATTTTTGTAAGGGACTGGCAAGATGGCTCCGTGGGTAAAGACACTTGCTGCCAAACCTGATTCCCTGGGTTCAGTTCCCAGGACCCACATGGTAAAGGAAGAGGACCAACTCTGAGTTATCCTCTGGCTTCCACAGGCATGTGATGGTATCTGCATGCTCTCATGTGCAATCACCCATGGGCATGCACATGCACACAATCAGAAAAATGCTGAAAAAAGTTCAAAACTCTAACAGTGAATAAAGAAGTCTTCAAGGGAAAGTTTTGTGGGAAGGAGAAAAAATGGAGTTTTTCCTAAATAATGGTGAGCAGTGGATGAGAGAATCCAGAAAGTGCAGAGAGAACTCAGAGAGCGCACTGGATGGCAGAGACTGCACTGTCTCCCTGTAAAATGCTCTTGGGGCCTACCGGGTTCCAGGAGTGCTCAGCATGGAGTCCCTGGGCCTCACTCATTGGAGATGCTTTCCTTTATCTTAACTGTTTCCCCCTGGAGAGAGTCCTGGAAGATAGGATAGCAGATGGAAGGCAAAGTGGTTCTATCTACTGAGTGTGTGTGTGTGTGTGTGTGTGTGTGTGTGTGTGTTGGGAGGGTGTGAGTGGGGGGGG
>JAQHUG010000148.1:2205188-2302489 GCA_028555095.1 Dicrostonyx torquatus
TGTACTTTGAGCCAAAGGCATCATTGTCACACAGGCGACACCACTGTGGATGTGGCAACTTTCAACTCCAACAAGGCCACACCTACTCCCTCAAGGCCACACCTCCTAATAGTGCCACTCCCTATGGGGGCCATTTTTCATTCAAATCACCACATATGGTATGTTTTTAAAGGCTTATTTTATTTTTAATTGGTGTATATGGGAACAGGGTCAGGGTGTGTGCACCCCAGTGCAGGTCCCTGCACAGTCCAGAAGAGAGGACATCAGATCCCCTGGAGCAGGAGTTCCCTGACATGGGTGCTGGGAAATGAACTCGGGTCCTCTGCAAGAGCAGTATGTGTTTTTAATCACTGAGACATTGCCAGCCCCTATTGTTATTTTTGAGATAAGGTCTCAGTACGTAGCTCTGACTGGCCTCAGACTGCTAACAATCCTCTTGCCTCTGCTTCCTGAGTGCTGAGATTGTAGGTATGCGCTACCATGCCCAGCCTTTGAACTGTGTTTTAAATGTGCTTTCTTCCAATGACTGTGAGAAGTTGCATATTTTACTCTATATTGAAATAGATCTTACAGATACCTAAAGCGAAGGCCACCTGCTTTTAAATATCCCCCCTTAGGTTAGACTCTAATGATAATCCTTCAATCATCTATTTTGTTCTTTAAAGTTTTGCCTCAAAAATTTGGAGATTCAGTGTCTTTGAGAAACAGCTTCAGGTTTTCAGTTCCCCATAAAACGTGATAAAATTCCTCCACAATGAAAGGGAAGTGTTCCAGAGACTTTTTCCTCATGTAATTTATTCTGGTTATGATTTATCCTTCCTGTGCACAGCATGCACAGGCCTGCACATGTCTGTGGGGTACTAGAGCTAAAAGGAGAAGTGGATACAGACCCCTGATCCTAACTCAGAAGCAATCTCCAATTGATAGTCACTTGCAAATGAAAATTTAATTTTCTCCTCAAGAGTCTGGGGAAACAAACTGCTCTTTAGGTGGCCCTCGTGCCCAGCAGTAGATGGCAACAGAAAATGAACTCAGTGGCATCTTTAGAAGTTCTTCACCTCATAAGTTGTGTCAGAGCCCTTCCTTTTATCTTAAATTTTATCTTATTATCTTTATTTTTGTTTTATTTTGCTGATTTCTTCTCTCTTTTTACCCTAAAGATCCTTTGTGTATATTTTGCTTCCAGCTTAGTGGGGTTTTCTTTGGGATTCCTGAGAATTCAAACGGATGGGTTTCTGTTTCTTGACTTCTCTTGGGTTCTTTTTCTTCTTTTTATTTGTTTTACCCAAATCCAACATGTTAAGTTTTGTTTTCTCTTGGTATATTATAATTTCTTTTATTATTATCTCATAGAAGCCTGTTTTCTGAGAGACAGAAAGGGGGGTGAATCCAGCTAGGAGGGGCTATGGGGAGAAGCTGGGAAGAATAGAGGAAGGATAAATCATAACCAGAATAAATTACATGAGGAAAAGGTCCATTTTCAGTAAAAGGGAGAAAGGGGGAAGTGTGTATACGTTTGGATGAGAGGCCAACTGATTGCCACACTGTGGTCACTCTGCGTGGAACAGTGAGGGTGGGATCTTGTCTCTGCAGGAAATGACAGACATGAATGCTTTAGCCTGCCACCAAGGTACCCAGCTATGGGTGAGTCTTCTGTCACACAAGTATGACTGAAAGCTCACTCTCCGCGAAGTCACCACCAGCAGTCATGGTAGATTTTTCTAGCCGAGTCTGAGAATCCCTAGGACAATGATGGGTGGCCCAGGCAGAGCTCAGCACAGCAAGGCAAACTCTGCAGGGAAGAGAGCCCAATTCTCCAGGCCAAGACCCTCAAAGGCTCTGCACAGAACCGTCTCCTACTGCCCACTCCCCAGCACTACCTAGGATCCACCAGGGAGGGAAATACGTCTGTCTCGAGTCACAGTGCATTTCTTCACCGTCAGTTACTCTTGACTTCTCAAAGGAAGGAAAAACAGAGATGAATCACGGGCCTGTTTCTGGGGGTCGAACTCAGGTCATCAGGCTTGGTGACAGGAACCTTTATGGGCTGAACCATTTCTCTGGCCCCAAAAGAAGTTTTATGAATATTTATGACACAGGTGACATATTCATGCAGTAAGGTAACCCTTTCCACTCCCAAATCATGGTAGAGCAGGTCTTCCATCTAGGGTATTTCTTCCCATAATCCTCTTGAAAAGCCCACAGAGGAGGTCAAAACTACAAGGAAAATTATATTATCTACTTTTGAGGACATCGACCCTTTCTTGGAGCACGCGTGTGTCAAATGGGAAAGCATCCAGAGGCTGAGTTTCTGACAGAGAGGGAACAGCCTAACTGCAGCTTCAAGGATGCTTAGCCATGGCAGGGCATCCTGATTGACAGGAGATATCGTTTCCTTGGCTCCTTCACACCTGACTTCCTACATAACCAGGATACCAGACATACAGCAGCTCTCCTTGGTTTCTTCCTGTCTAATTCCTTGCCCACCTGGCCTCAATGTCATTGCTGTCCCTACCATGGACATGCAGTGTGGTAGGTGGCAGTATTGTCCGTAAATTGTTTCCCGAGTAATTGAACAGGTCGGCTGCAGTGTGGGAGCACACTCTAGTCATTCTGAGACCTGACGTGAGACCCTGGCTGTGGGAAACAGCGGAACGGTCGTGGGGGACCTGCTCTGATGATCACCTGAAAGGAAAGGTTGCAGAAGACACCCTGAGATGAGAGCAGTGTCCGTATCTGCTGGTTGTGGCCATGACTGTTGGGTGGGCTCTAAGTTGTACCACCCACAAGTGTCTCCACCCTCTTGAGAACAGCCAACCCTCTGCAGTTGCTACTACACAGCCTCTCCCTTATGGTGAGGAGAGGCATAGAGTAGAGCGGGTAGAGCAGCCTTCTGAGTGGTGCTGGGTGGTATCAACCCCCTCCCCCAGGAGAAGAAAAGCAGGCAGAAGAGCGGGGGGTGGGGTGGGGGGAGTTTTGCTCTGGGCTTGTGCGGCCTTCGAGATGCCTTGGGACTCTCAGGCTAGGCCGAGGTGGCCAGCTGGCAGCTGCTGAAGCTCAGAGAATCTGGGATCAGGAAAGCAGATCTGGTGCTCAGCACCATCTAGGCCACATTTGAAAGCAGGAGGGCTGAGAAAGCCCAGGGAGCAAGAGCAGGAGACCACTCTGTGGAGCCCCAGGGATGCGGAAGTGCCCCCACAGAGCGGCCTGGGATGCAAGCTCCCCTTTGTGTTATCAGAAACAGGCATGCTGCAAAGAATGTACAAAGCTACTGCAAGCTGTTCCCATTGGTATATCAAATAAGAGCTGAGCAGAAAGACTGTTTAGCAGTAATTGTCATTATTGTTCTTATTTTGTTTTTTGAGACTGGATATCACACTTGATGTCTCAGGTGTTTTGGCATAGGATGCACCCTGTAGTCCAGACTGGCTATGAACTTTTTGCATGGCCATCTTCCTACCCCCACTTTTAGCTCTGGGGTTACAAGCATCAGTTAGCTGCCTGCTTAACTGTGTGATTTTAAACCAAAATTTAATCTCTGTGAGTTTGAGGCCAGCCTGGTCTACAGAGCTAGTTCCAGGACAGCTAGGGCCATTACACAGAGAAACCACATTGAAAGACTTTACAAGATTCTTAACCTTGGGTCTGAAAATCTTCCGAGGACCTTCGGATGGCGTCTCAGAGTTCTGAAACGGAGTGGATTGGACTTACCTTCAGTGGTGAATGCAGGCCAGAATGTCTAGCTCATTAGAAGTGCCTATGACCTGGTCATCACAGGTTTGGTGACATCTTTTGTCGGTAGCTACAGTTACTGGTGGAGATTGCTGACATGCGTCAGGGATTGGTATTGCTGAAGTCAGCTCTGGGGACTTTAGCACTCAATAAGGAAACAGTCCCGTTCCCAACCCTCCCTCCCCTGAGCTCTGCATGGCCTGCTTGCAGGGCCAACCTAACCAGGGGTTTCTGTGAACCTGACACTAGAGGGCAGAGAAAAATTGCCCAGCCTACCTTCCTGAAGGCTTCCTGTTTCTCCCAGCATTGCCCTAGCAATGGGAGGATGGCAGCTGGTCGGCTTTCTAGTATTGTCAGTCTCTGCATTAACAGCTTCAAGAGTCTTTTTGAAGTTCTTACTCAGAGGCCTGGGTCCACTCCAAGCCCCTAGGGCCCTGTCACCCAGGCCTTGTCTCCAGCCTTAGCTGTTTCCAAAATACTGCCTCTGTGTTCTTTAGGGCCCTTTGCCTTGGGCAGCAGAGCTACAGCACCTGCTTACTTTGTTAAAAATAACCCCGGGCCTTTCTTCGAGCTGACTAGATAGTGACTGACACACTGTGTCAGGGTTGAAGAGCTACACTTAGCAAGTATCACACTTAGCAAGTACGCTAGCCAAGAGTCTGATTCCGGTGTTTGTTTTGTAACTTAGAATATTATTCTGATGGGCTCATGCCTCCCTAGCATGCCAGAAGGATCCCAGGATCCCTTATACACAAATAAATAGGCAAGTACTAAAAAAAGAAAGAAAAAAGAAAAGAAAAATAAAATAAATCACAAAAAAACAGTTGCCAGACTAATTAATTAATTGCAGTTTCTTAGGCTGTTCGTTTTTCTCCTAGAGAAGGTTTGAAAGCCTCTAGAAACACAAAACAAGGATTTATTTTTCCTTCTATTCTTTTTTAATTCTTTCTTTTCAAAGGAAAAGACAGAGGAAAATGAACTTGGTATTATGTGCCTCTTTAAAAAACAAACAAAAATCAGTACACACTCATGAAAACCATCAGAAAGAAAAAGCAATCAAATGACTCCTTCCATCTTCATCAGACCCTTCCCCGCAGGGAACTCAGAAGAAGGAGATTGGGAGGGGGAGGGAGGACACCAAGGAAGCAGTGTCTTCCGGTCAGAACAGGACTGACACACATATGACCTCACAAAGGCTGCGACATGCACGCAGCCGGCACAAGTTGAAGCCAGACAGGATCCCAGTGCTGAAGAGCTCCATCCTTAACTGAGGAGCTATGCTATCTCCAACTGACATCTGCTTGCAGTGGAGTCTCCCTGGATATACAGATGACAGTTACGAGAGGCCCTGTGCCCAGCAATGAATTTCCAACTCACAATGAACTTAATGGCATTTTTGGAGATATTATTGCTTTGTTTGTTTTTTCCCCCCTTTTGCTTGTGTAGTATGGTTTTCAGTTTTGTGTTTTTATAGGTTTGTTTTTGTGTGTCTATGTATGTGTGTGGGGGGGTATTTCTTGTACTTTTTCTTTTTTTTTTTCTGGTCCTTTTTTTTCCTAAAGAGAAAAAGTAGGCAAGGAGTTGGATGGGTGTATGGGGAGAATCAGGGAGGAGATGGAGGGGAAACCATGATCAGAATATAGTGTATGAAAAGAGTTATTTCCAAGAAAAAATTAATCCTCCTCTTTAAAAAGCAAGAAAGAAATGGAAAGAAGAAAAGGAAGGAAGGAAGGAAAGAAAGAAAGAAAGAAAGAAAGAAAGAAAGAAAGAAAGAAAGAAAGAAAGAAAGAGAAAGAAGAGTTCATGTATCCTCATAAAGATGACATGGCTCATTTTTCCCTATTTTTTATGCTTTTTTATAAATATAATGGTGTGCACTTTCTTAAGAACTTTACATACTATCATAGTTTTATCACAGATGCTGTTGCCCTCTGTGCGTGCATGTATGTGTCCTGCTCTATCTCTGGCATATTCCTCTGAGGCAGGGTCTCTCACCGGACCAGCTGGTGACCAGAAAGGTCCAGCAGTCCTCCTGTCCCCATGTGCTTTAGCACCAAGGGTTACTGGCACTCACAACCTTGCCAGGCTTTTTATGCTCATTCTGGGGATTTGAACTTAAGTCCTTGTGCTTGTGTAGTGAGTACTCCTTCCCCAAGAGCCATCTTCCTTCCCCATTATTGCTTAATGAAGACAACTTTTATAGACTCTTCCCTGGCTGGAGGAGATATAAGTCAGTGTCTTGCACTCGATAAGGGAGGGGGTCTTCCATCCTCAGCCCCTACTTTTCAGGTTAAATTGGTAGTTATCAACATGCCCCACCAGCTGACTAGGCCTAGTTGGCTTCTGTCTCCCTGGTGGCAGCCTGAATATGCACACGGAGTCACCAATGATATTCCACTTTTGGGGACTTCAGATGTTCAGAGCTGAGGGTAGAGGTGATTTTAAACCAGAGACGATGACTGTCTACACTCTCTGAGAACATCTCCCCAGACAGGTTTCCTATGTTTGGGGTGTGTGTGTGTGTGTGTGTGTGTGTGTGTGTGTGTGTGTGTGTGTGTGTGTGTGTGGCTGATTTTATCTGGTGTCACTAGGAACTCCCACTGTCCTTCTGGTTCCCAGGGGAAACCTTGCCTGACTTGCTTCCTCCTCCCTTGGTGGTGTAGCATAAACAGGAGGGTACACTTGCCCTTTAAAAATAGAATTACTTCAGTTGTGGTAAAATATGCATAATGAAACTTTACCATCTTAATGATATATATTTCCTTCTTGCACAACTTAAATATCAGCCCCCCCCATTTCTTCCTCTCCCAGCCTCTACCACCTTCTGTCCCTGTGACTCTGACCGCCACTGGGACCCAGGCTGTGGTGTAGCACACTGACTTGTGCTTTTCACAAGAGAGAGCCTAAGCTTGATTCTCAACATCCCAAAATCAAATTTAAAAACCACCCAGGAGCTTGTGTAGCTGCAGTCATGTGACACTCGCAGTTTACAGGCAGACTTCAATGTCTTCACAGTTGGTACACCTTTGACCTTGTGCTAGAAACCCCTTCGTGTCTGAGACTGAATGGCTCCCACTGTATGGATTAGCCATACTTCAGCCATCTACAATGAGCATCTGAGTTAATGACGTCTTTGACATACCCGATAGTGTTGAACCTGAGACACACGGCTCCTTACTACCTCCTGCTCCCTTGTTTCTGTTTCCGCTCCTCCCATGCCTTTTTGATTTCTCATAGAGATGCATATGCTAAAGTTAGAAATTAACATAAAGCAATACTAAGGAGTTGGGCATCGAGATGGCTCAGTGGGTAAAAGTGCTTGCCTTGCAAGCCAGGTGACCTGAGTTCAATTCCCAAAACCCACAATGAAAGGAGGGAACTGACTCTACAGCTGCCCGTGACTTCCATACACATGCTATGGCATGTGCATCCCTGCACATACGTGCATACACACAACAGTAATAGCGAGTGTATTTTAAGTTAGCTGTGGAGAGTCAAAAATGTATAACGTTGTGTTTTAATAATCATAGACTGTTAGAATGGAAGAGTTGAATGTTTTCATTTTTTTCCATAGTCTGAAATGATTGTGTCTCTGTATAACCACCACCCCCTTGAAAACCTCTACCAGGCTGGGGAAATGGTTCCATAGATAAAATATTTGCCGAGCGGGCAAGAAGACCAGATTTTAGATATCTAGTGCTCACGTAAAAGCCAGGTGGGTATGGTGACCCATCAGTGATATCTGTGCTCTGGAGATGGAGGTGAGATCCCAGGGAGAGCTTGTTAGCTAGACTAGCTGCATCTTCCATCTCTGGGTTCACTGAGAGACCCTGCATAACTCGGTAAGATGGAGTAAGACACCAGATGTCCGCTTTGGCCCACCATGCACACACATGCACCGATGTACATGGGACACACACATGCATACACACGCATTCAAACAAGCATCTCAGCTGTGGGAGGGTCTCTTCACCCAAAGGAGGAAGTTATGATCTTCTGTTACCCAGCCCCATTCTTTAGAAACAAGTCAGAACTCCTTATCTGACTGGTGAAGCCCAAAAGATTTTTGAGATTGCATCGCGACAAGGAAGTGAGGTGCCTCACTGAAGTAACACAAAGTTCAGGCCTCTTCCTCTAGAAAAGCAATGTGGTTAGTCAAGTCTGGAGCCTTGACTCAACTGATGCTCATGGTACTGTGGGTACCAGGGCTTCTCCAGTCTGGGGGTCATGAGCTCAGGGCCAGATAGGAACCTCGCCGGGTGGGACAGGAATGAGGTGCAGGTTTGTCTGGGACACAGGTTGCTACCACATTCTTTGTAAGTTGTGACTGGTACAATGAATGCAGGTTGAAATTTCCCTCAGCTGTTTTGTGCTGGAATGACACAGACCCAACTGGCCTCGATGCACCTCCGCTCAGCATTGTCATAGTTAACAACAGCTCACCTAGCCCTTGTAAACCCTGTGAACTAGGTACCATAATTGCTCCCATTTTACAGACAAGGGCCACGCAGACAGGTCACCCTGCCCAGAGCTGGGGATTTTCATCGGGTCATGGTAGCCCCATGAACTTTGTTACAGTCCACAGTGCCCTTCTGCAGAGCACAGTGATGTCCTAACTTCCACTCTAACAGCCACTCCCTGATTTAAGGATGGTTCTGTCTCCATCTGTTTATCTTTGGCTGTTCACAATTAGATCTTCTCCTCTCAGCAAGGGTGTCTTGTTTGTTTCCCTTTAGAGCCTGACTATTATGCTATTCTCTACCTGCCTGGTCTGCAGTTTTAGAATCTGTTTAAGGTCTCTCAACCCAGATTCTTGCCCTGCCTTATAACAATGCAGGCCCTAGCTTTCAATGTGTCTCCTTGTTCATAGAGTGTCAAGGTTGGGATCCCAGCAGTTTTGAAACTGTGACACTAGAGTTCTGATCTTTAGACCACTGAGAAAATAAGCAACCTAACTACTCAAAGGAAGAGATGAAAATTTAATTTTAAAAATATTTTATTTTAAATCGTGTGTGTACACTTGCACGCAGATGTCTGAAGGGGTCAGAAGACAGCAACGATATCCCCAGGAGCTGGAGTTACAGGTAACTGTGAGTGTCCCAACGTGGGTACTGGGGACCAAACTTTGGTCCTCTTCAAGAACAGCCTATGCCGGGCTAGAGAGATGGCTCAGTGATTAAGAACACTGACGGTCCTTCTGGAAGACCTGGTTTCAATTCTCAGCACCCATATGGCAGCTTACAACTGTCTGTAATTCCACTTCCAGAGGACCTGACACCTATGGCAAAACACCAATGCACGTAAAATAAAAATAAATAAACTTTAAAAAAGAAAAAGAACAGCCAGTGCACTTAAGTGCTGAGCCATCTCTCCAGCCCTCAGGTAAAAAAAATGTTAAGGCCTCAAGATTATGCTTCTGTCTCAACTAAAAAGTCCTTCTATACCCGGGAGTTTATAGTGACATAAACAAAGTCCCACACTTCCCTGTGGCCTACCATCAGGATTTTTTTTAAATAGTAGGGGAAATGTAAGATCTGATCCAAAGTCCCACATAGGAATTAAGAATTATGCCAGGGGTCAGGTGAGCAAGAAGGGTGACCCAGCAAATAAACACGCCACGAAGCCCCAGGTTCCAATCACTGGGATCCACATGGTGGAAGGAGAGAACTGACTCCCAGAAGTCCAGAAGTTGTCCCCTGCCTTCCACGTGTACAGTGGCATATCAACACCCAAAAACATACACACACTAAATGGGCCTAATAAAAATTTTAAAATCAGTAAAATAATCAAAGCCTGCAGGAGGAGCACCGAAGTAACTTCCTGGAGGACAGACCACACTGAATGGTGCAAAGAAGAAAATTCCTCCTCAGTGAGAAAAACCCATGTTAAAACTATTAATTTTTGATAGTTATTAATAGTTATTATTAATCATTAGTTATTATTAATCCCATCCCTGAATAATTTATAAGAGGGTTGGTTTAAAGTTTAACAAACAGGCTCTCGACTTAATCTGAAAGAATAACTCAGCCAAGACATTTCTGCAAAAGGATAGGGAAGGTGGTTTTCAATTGTATTGTAGCCCCTGGGCTCTGCTCAAAGCCTTTCCTGCCTCTATTCAGACATTTTCAGTGGACCTTCACGGCTTCCAGGATAAAGTTCAGGTTCAGAGCACAAGGAACTGTAGTAAGAGCCTCCTGACACTATCTATCTAAGGGAAGCGCTCACACTTTGGCCTGTACCTGGAGCTGCCTGATGTTGTTTCCGCATTTCCCTTCAGCCGCTGTATGCAGACATTGTCAGTCATAACACATTTGCCTAGAAAACCGAGACCCCGGGCTTTGGACATAGTCCAAGGCAAAGGCAGAATTCCGGGCTTTATAGAATGGCAGCTGCCTGAAAAGGGGACAGAGCTCCCCGAGAGCCCCCAAATGCCAACAGAAGCTTCCAACCCCATCCAAAGCTCATCAAATGACACTGGACTTAGTGCAGGACCTCTCTAACCCAGATGTTAACTGTGACTTCAGAGTGCTCTCTGGAAGGATGTCAGAGTGAACTGGGAGTCAGGCAGCATCTGTGTGTGCTGGTCCCTGTTCTATGTGGCCCTCCTGGCAGTCCCCTGTGGTAGTAGTGACTCTTCACAATGAAATACAGAATAGGACTTCCAAACTCTTCCAGGAAGTTTGACACCCCATATTCTCTGTTAGGGTGCAGGACTGAACACTCAGCCTCTATTCTTGGTCCAGGTCTGGTCTGAGGTGCCAGGACACTAAGCCCAATTTTTGGCCTCCTCGCTTTGATGTTCTTTCTACCAGCCCACCTGTAGGATCACACCCTTAACTTCCACATGGCCACACAGCTTCCGAAATCTCAGTTCTCAGCTCCCTCTCCTAGGCTGCCCCTTGCTGGGTTCCCAGTGCTGGCTTTCAGTCTCTTCCTGATAACAGCTTTGCTTTGGAGTTCGTACTCCATGCATTCTAGAACTGCAGTCAACGATGCGTTCTCACCTTTCCACCCTCTTCAATATGGTTGTGTCTGGCCATGGTCTGTGAGATCCTAGCACCTCTGTAGCGATCAGAAGTCAGTGTCCTCCCCCACTGTGGGTGTTTGGGGGCAGATATGGTTCTCCCCTATATCAGGGTTCTCAATTGAAGACACCTGACAATGTCTAGAGACAGTCTGGGTTGCTGCGCTGGGGTGGAGGGTATGGCTGGCATTTGCTGAGTGAGAGCCAGGGTACTGCTCCAGACAGCCTCCCAAAACAAATCATTTGGCCACCAAATGTCAGTAAGGTTGACCTTGAGAAAGCAGGCTCTGTACTTAAGCTGACCGCCCCCAGAGTCCAAAACCCATGCAACACTAATGCGCTGCTGCTACTACAGCAGAGACCAGGGGAGGGGCGCCTCATACTCTAAATAGCTACAGTTAGACAAGATGGTCAGAGGAGATCCTTTATTTGGAAACCCTCCTGTGGGCTCAGGGCCACGCCCTTCCATTATGCAAAGGCTGCTGCCCTAGTGAGCCGGGCAGACATAAAGGTGACGTGGTCAGGAGTGGCTATTTGATCTCCAGTTTTTCCAGAATTTCCACTCCTGTGCCAAGCATGCTACTCCAGATGCTGTTCCCTGTCCAAGAGCTCAGGAGGCTCACCTAAAGCCATCCTCTTCCGATGGTGAGGTGTTTCCCCCCTGCGCTAAGTCTTCTCGACACGCATCCAGTTCACAGGAGCCAGAAAGGTACAAGGCGATCGAGACCCGGCAGTTTTCTGTAGTCTGGTAGTTTTGACTCGTCTGAACTATAATTTCAGGGCTGGCGTGCAAGAGGAGCCTTTATATATTTGAGTGTGGGCCTGCATTCTTAGGAGTCTGTTGAAGTGGGTTTAGTCTTTGTTTTCCTTTGAGGGGGTTCGCTTGGATACTGTTTGAGGGATGGGGACCTTCAGCTGGAAGGTTACTCACTAACATTTTTTGTAAACCTTTGACTTCATCTTCAGGACCCTTCAGTCTCCTGGGTTACTATGGCTACCCTGTAAAGTCAGATTATAAATGAGGTCTTCTAGCCCTTGTGCTTCCTCTCTGAGAATGACACTTGTCAATCATATGTGTAGCCTAGTTGACTTTTAATGTCTCAGGTAGTAAAGATTTACGCTGAGATCTGATTTTTAAGGATCGTCTACATATTTTCTAGAATATTAAACTCACAGGCAGGATCACTAAGTCACTCTAAGTAGTACTTGGAACAGCATTATTACTTTTTTAAAAAACTGGTGTTTTCTATTTCATCTATGTTGAAGTCTTTGAATTACTTCTTGCCCTTGGGTATTCGGTTATCTAGTGACTGCAACCCTGAGCAGAAAAATTTGTCTTCTCATGCCACTGTTTATTGTCAGAAACACCTTGAATGGATTATTCTTTGAGCAAAAATAGCTACTTTTTCCTTCGCTATCAAGTTGATCTAGTGGGCTTTTTCTTTTTTCTTTTCCTTTCTTTTTTTTTTTTCCAAGTCTGTGCCTATATGGCAGAGGAATACAAGAGAGTTTAGTAGTGTTGTTTGCAACACTTTTAGGAAAGCATTAAGTGGGATTTGCAGTACATTGTATCCATGAGCAACAGACTTGGCTTCCCTTTTGGGTGTTTATTGGTTGTTTGGGTCCTACAATGAAAGGGAGACATTTCTGTGATGGGTTTTTGTCATGGCTTCAGGGGTCACCAGTTCTGAGGGATGGCTTGGAAAAATACATTTGGATTCCTGCACACTTTGGGGATGGGGGTAGACTCAGAGTGACATGAATTGGAAATTATCTCCAAGGGATCCTCATTAACCCTTGCAACTTGATGGGCCTGATGGGGTTCCCCAGAAAGGATTCTGCCTCCCATCACTGGCAATGGCATGACTCCCCACCCAGTGCTGTTCTCAGTACTGGCAATGGTATGACTCCCCACTGTTCCCAATACTGGCAATGGTGTGGCACCCCCCCCTCACTGTCCCCAGTACTGGTGATGGTGTGACACCCACTGGTCAGTTCAGATCCCTGACAACTCCCCTATTTCTGACCTCCTGTCCCAACATTGCCTAAACCTGCCTTCAACCAAGAGCAGAGCTTCTCATTGCCTCCCCCCACCCTAACCACTCAGGTTTGAGTCTCTCAACTTCACCCCAATCTCATTCAAGCAGGCCCTTTCTCAGACTTGGTAGCTCCTGGTCCTCCTGCCCCTTCCCTCCTCCCGTTCTGTGGGCAGTCTTTCTCTGAGCTGCTTCCCAACATCCCCAGCTTCATCTTTTCTCACTCTCAGCTTTCAAACAGACTCAAATCTCTTCCATCCTTAAAACCCTCTGGACCAGAGGTTAGAGAGATGCTCAGCATTTAGGAGCTGGCTGCTCTTGCAGAGGATATAGGTTTGATCCCTAACACCTACGTGGAGGCTCACAGCCATCCTTAACTCCAGTTCCAGGAAATCTGACACCCTCTTCTGGCTTCTGCGAGCAACAGGGATACAGACGTACATGTAGCCAAAACACTCATACACATAAAATAACTTCTAAAAATTTAGAAACCCTGTGACCAATAAACAAATCTCTCACACCCCAACCCCTCCCTCTAGCCCTGCCTTTCTCCCAGGCTTAGGTCCCAGGCTCTAACAACAGAATGCAGTAATCACTGTTTTTCTACTTGTAGATTAAAGGCTTTCTCGACTTTGTTCTCTTTGCTTCCAGGAGACACCTCTGTTTTCTGTTTAACTAGCCTTCTCTGTCTTAGCTTGTTCCTGAGCCATTAAATGTGGGAGTTCCAAATTACTTCTCCCAGCCTTGTTCTCATTTCACCACACGGCCAGTCCCTGACATCACCCTTGACTGGCCAGTGCTCTAGGCTAACTTTTGAAAGTTTCTTTTCCCACTTGCCACATAAATACAAAATACTTAAAGATTAATGAACTGAATGGCCATGGTGACTCATGTCTCTAACCCCAGCACTGGGATGCCTAAGGCAGGATGATTTTCACAAGTTCGAGATCAGACTAGGCCGCATAGTTCCAGACCAGCTCCCTGTAGACCAGGCGGTGGTGGTAAATGCCTTTAATCCCAGCACTCAGTAGGCAGAGGCCGGTGGATCTCTGTGAGTTTAACACCAGCCTGGTCTACGAAGTGAGTTCCAGGCTAGCCTGTTACACCTGTTACACAGAGAAACCCTGTCTCTAAAACACAAAGAAGAAGAAAGGAAAAATCAAAGATTTCATGATAACCTATGAAAAGTCTCCATTTTATTAGGAGAACCATCCTTTTGTCTCTCTGTCCACTCACCTATCATGTATGAAGTGGCCATCTGTCCCAAACAATGAGAACATGAAGCCATTACTGAACTATCCATTGCAGCTTGATAGGGGAGGGGCTGAGCACAGGGCAGCTTGAGAATGAGGGGACTCTGGCATGAAGCCCAGCCCAGGAGCTGGTTGGCACAGTAGCAACCAACTTGCTGTTGCTTTCCGGCTCTCGGGTTCCAGGATCATCTCTCTGCTGGAGGTGTCCAGGACTGTAGCTGGTGCTGGGTGCTGGCTTGAGGTACCACTCTTCCCAGACATTGAGTAGGATGGTCCCACTCTCCCGTTCAGTGGTACTACTAGTAATGCCTCTGATATTCATGGGAGATTTAGCTTCCATCCTTGACCTCAGTATGTTCACTGCCATGCCAATGGCCTTAGATGGGTAGTGGGGTTATGTTGGGGGACCCCAACATCTCCCACAAGCCTCACAACTAGCAGTGGGGGGCGGGAGGAATGACACACACACATGAGAGGTGAAGAAGGCACTAAGTGAGACTGACCTTGTGACTTATTTTGTTATACATTTAAACATAGTAGAACTTGTGACCTTTACCATGAGAAGGGATTCTATTGGCTGATAAACAGAACTCAGGGCTAGAGCCTAGAGGGAAGGTCTGCGATAAGCATAAGGGTATATTTTATTGGTGAAGGATGCAAAGTACCTGGGACCTCTTTCTGAAGAATGTGGTCTATCCTCAGTAGTGCTCAGGATATTGGGGGGATTCAGGTGGAGGCTGAGAATCACCAAGTTGATTGATTTCTTTTCACTCCGGCACTCCAGGTGACCAGGCATCATTCATTTCCTTCACTGAAAGAAAACAGGCCCATGTGATTGACAATCCTGGTTTCTCCAGTGCTTTTTCTAAGCTGTGCTACTAACCAGGGCTACTGGTCCAGGTTAAGCCCAGGGAGACAGTAAAGGGCTCCCTGAGTCTCGTGACTGTCTACTTCCAATTGAGGACCTATGGGTGTCTGGCAGGGGCACCTCTGTGTCACATAGCATGCTGGACATGTAGGTGTTCAGGGGCTGACAGTGGAGACCTGGCCTTGAAACCTGGCTCCCCTCCTCCAGCATGTCTGTGTACCAAACACCTTGTGGGCCTTAGTGTGCGTGTCAAGTGTTTTGTAAACAGAAGGTGCCATACAAAGCCTGGGTGATGTCCTGAACCACAGTTTTCATAACATATGATCACAGCTATGGTTTTTAGGCAATTGTCTGAGGATTCAAACGAAGTAAGAACATACACGTGAGCACATTGTGTGTGCAAGCCATTAGAGGTGTTTACCCTGATGTCCATCATTCATGGGGCTGCCGATTCATGTCTGAGAAACAAGCGTTAGGGTGTGATGGAGAGAAATGATTTCATGTTGGCTACCTGATTAATGGGGAGACTGAGAGCCACTCTGCCTTCCCTCTGCCTCTGCTTTCTCACCCTACAGCCAAAACCACAGAGGAAGGCAAAGCTAGTGAGCCTAGCAACAGATGCCAGGGAGACAGAATAAACTGGGCTTGGGTGGAGCCCCAGTCTGGCTCACTCTGTGGCTGAGCTGGTTAGCTATGCCGTGATCCTTATGGTCCTCCAACAATGCAGCCCATTGTATTTACCTTTTGTTCCTTTCTCAGGAGTCCCTTTTAAATTGGACTCCCGGGCATGATCTTGTACACCTGAGAACTGATGTTGAGACTCTAGACTTTCCTTTCCTTTAAGAGATCACAGAGGACACACCCACCACACACACATACTAACCCCCTCACATATACTACATACACACACAACACACACAGATACCACAACACACATACACTAGACACGTATACATACCACATGTACCAGAAACACATACACACACCAAATATACACACACCACATACTACATACACACATACACCACACACACACTACATACACATACCACACACACTAGACACATATACACACTACATACACACACAACACACACACATACCACAACACACATACATTAGACACGTATACATACCACACGTACCAGACACACATACACACACCAAATACACACACCACACACTACATACACACACCACACACACTAGACACATATACACACCACACTACATACACACACCACACACACACCATAAGCTGATAGAGACAGATCTTTCCTAGAGCCACTGTGTACTCACAGAAAGAGATCCAGTGTTTAAATAGTGTCCGCAAATCTGTGAGCTCACGGGTCAGTGCCTGGCCATATGGAAAGGCTGCTACTGCAAAGACAGCTTATTAGGAATGGCTGGCCATCAATCATGTTTTCCAAAAGGAGAAAACTGAATTACATCACACACCTCACAGCTCTTTATTTATTTATTTATTTATTTATTTTGGTCTTTTGAGACAGGGTTTCCCTGTGTAACAGTCCTAGCTGTCCTGGAACTAGCTCTTGTAAACCAGGCTGGCCTCGAACTCACAGGGATTCACCTGCCTCTGCCTCCTGAGTGTTGGGATTAAAGGCGTGCTCCACCACGGCCCGGCTTAAATGTATTTTATTTTACTTATTTTTCTAAGATTTATTTTTATTTTATGTGCGCTGGTGTCTCCCCTGTCTGTGTGAGGGTGTTGGATCCCTTGGGACTAGAGATACAGACACTTGCGAACTGGTCTGTGGGTGCTGGAACTTGAACCTGGGTTCTTGAGAAGAGCAGCCAGTGCTCCTAACCGCCATCTTTCCAGCCCCCTCACAGCTCTTTATATAAAACCACTGGGCTCAACAGGTCACGGAGGCACATACCTGTAACCCCAGCACTCTGGAGGTGGGAACAGGAGAATCCAGAGCTTGAGGACAACCTCATCTACATGAGACTATCTTAGAAAAGAAAAGAAAAAGACCTTTGATACCACCAGCTTGTCAGCCCAGTGAGTGAGGCTCCTCTCGGACTTTCAAAGGTGTCCGGGGGCTTCTTGTCGGATGTGTTCATGTGTTTAGGAGACTTGAGTTTCTTCAAGACAAAGGCTTTTCTATTCTGCTAAGACACTTCTGCTGGGATAAAAATTTTGTGTTGAGGTACACATCCCATTCTACTGAATGTCACTATCGTTCACCCCCCAATACCATCCAGAAGTTAGTAGATTCCCTTCACATTCATTACCTCACTGTGACCTTGCAAGACTTTAAAAAGATAGAGAGGCTCAAGGAGGGGCATCAAATTAATGGAAGACAACTCTGAGCCTCTGCACTTTATTAGAATATAGGTTGATTTATTTACTTTTTTTTTTTTGGAGACAGAATCAAACTCTGCAGCTCTGACTGTCTTGAAACTTGCTGTCTAGACCAGGGTGGCCTAGAACTCAGAGATCTGCCTGCCTCTGTGGCACTAGTACTGGGTGGGGTTCTCTTTTTGTTTTTGTTTTTTAAAGACATTTCAGTTTGCCAAGGCTAGGTTCAAACTTGATATAAAAAGCCAAGGAAGGCTTTCAACTCTCAGTCCTCCTGCCGCTACCTCCCAAGTAGATTACAAACATGTACAGCCAGGGTAGACCCTAGAATTTAGATTCAAATGCCACCACCAAGGATAGGCACTAAACATGTCACTCACCATATGGACTTCCACACTTTTGGAGCTGGGAACTGCTTACAGCCACCAAACAAGGCAGGATGGGCTCACCTAAGTCAAAATATGGCACGCTCCTATCTAAGAGAGCAGGGTGTTGGGGTGGCAGCTGCCATAACAAGCCGTCACTCTGGGGAACCGCGTGTCTCGTGTGTGTTCACTGCTATTCTGAGGCTGGTGGTGTTTCTTGAGCCTAGGAGTCTCACCACCTGACTCCCTCCCGTAGCTTTGAGGAGGGGGCCAAGGGCGGGGCTTGCAGATTTTCCCTTTCTTAGGTCTGCCTCACCCTCTCTGACTCAGTCCAGTCCTCAGCCATCTTAACTCATGGCCCAGCTTCCTTCCTGCAGTGGGGAGGAGGCAGCAATGGGTGGGTGGGGTTCTTGATGGAGGATTCCGAGGGCAGCAAGGACAGTGTTCTGTGTTTCTTTACTGGACTCCCGGACAAAGGAGTTTGTTTACAAGCTCGTTAGAAACCAAGGGATACCTTGGGGGCTTGGGAAATGCTCCCGGATGTCAGCAGCCAATGTCTTCAGGTATTGTTTGGGCAAAACAAACAAATTGTAAACCCTGGGCTACAATGGTGTGGGTGTCCCAACTTAAAATCTATCTACCTATCTGGTTCAGAATACACTAGCAGGACTCTGTTATTAACCAGCCCCACTCTCACCTGTTAAGTTAGTCCTAGTAGAATTACGTGTACCCCACATAAATTCCACCAACCTTTGCCGTTACAATGCTAAAACTATTCTCTCCAATTATTTGAACTTTGTAGAATCAAGAACTTTAAACCAGCGTTTGTAAAATGTTACATTGAGACAGTTGCTGGAAGGCGGTCCTCTCTTTCGCCGGGAGTTTTCCTCCACTGAGTTGCTTCATCAAAGTTCAGTGCACTGTCTTTCACCTTGCACTTATTCTCAAAGCCACACCCCTTCAACGATAAACCACGCCCCTTCAACAATAAGCCACGCCCCTTCACCCCAAACCAGGCTCTCTGCTCTCTCTTTATCCCTTCTGGCCAGGTTTTCCTGCTGTCAGAACCCATCTTCTCTGGGCCCACCTGAAGCACTGCCCAGAGACGTGATCCACACGCATAGGCCAGTGCACACTTGTGTTCATTGTTATCAAGAAGAATGTCAGCCAGGTTGAGAATGGGGAGCCATAAAGCTCAGATGTGACCCTGACTTCTCCAGAATCTTTCTGGTGACTCCAGAAAAGAAAAACAGGCCGAGGGTTCCTGTTGCTTTTCCTTTTGAACCTAAAGAAGGCCTTCTAGGGTGGAGAAAACACTTCACCCAGGTCTGCTGCGTGGGCCGTAGGGGAGATACGCAGCCGGGATCGGTTTAGGGTGAAATCCGTGCAGTTTCCTTTGGGTTGCTTCAGTCCATAGGGTACAAAATTGGAATCTTCTAGTTACTTGCCCGCGTGACTTTAATTTTAAGTCAGCGGCACTCCCGCCCAGTGGACGTGGAAGATGCGTGCTAGGAGTCAGGTCGGGTCACTGTCCTGCTTGGAGACCAGTTTCTCGTCGCAGCCTGTCAGAGCAGCACCAAATCCTGAATAGCGCAGATGCGGGGCTCCAGATACCGAATCCTCCGGATAGCGACTGTCACCGGGGCCTGATGCTCTCTTCTGTCCTGATTGTCAGGGACCGTAGCTCTGTGGTTCCCAAGATTGAACCGGCTCAAAAGACCGCTGCAGCGGGGGCAGCTACGCTTGGGCAGAGGCTCGTGCGCTGTGGTTCCCTGTGGTTCTAGCTCAAGCCACCTAATGGAAGGCTCGCGCTTCCCAGGGCCTGGGCTAGTCTCCCGTGCTGACTCAACCGAGGGACGACCAGGGCGTGGTTGCGGGTGGGGTCCCTAGGGTCATTCCCCTCCGCTTCTCTCTTGTCAGCAGCAGGGACTGGGTGGTAATTGATGGCACCGCAGCCGGCTAGTCAGGAGCAGTTTGAGTGGGGAGAAAGGCGGATCCGGAGGTTCTAAGGCAGAGCAAAGGGAGGAGCATGGGCGGGACCATGGAGGAGGAGCGTGAGGGTCCCGGGTGGACCTCGTGGAAAGAGAGCTTGGGTTGAAAGTGCCCTCGTGGGCTGTGGGTGAAGCGAACGGCTGAAGGGGGAGTATGGGGCCGCGTGGAAGGAGCGTGGGAGGCAGACGGACCCCCGGGTGGGTGCGTCTGGGGAGGAAGGAGCAAACCTCCCTGGAGAGAGCGCGGGAAAGGGGCTGGGAAGGAAGGAGTGGCGGGCACAGGGTGGGTGGGGCGTGGGGGCGGGGTTAGGCGGGGAACAGGCGGAGTGTGCCCGGGGCTCCTCTCTTGCCACCCCCATCCCCGGCCCGGGGCCACCTGCGCCCCGCCCTACCGGCCGCACCCCAGCTGGGGAACCAAGAAGCCGGCTGTCCGGGTTTCGTGTGCGCCGCGGGGATCATCGCGAGTTCTCCTTCTGCCTGGACGGCTGTCCTAGATCCGGAAATGTGGCCTCTCTGAGAGCCCTCCGACTGAGCGGGTCTGCGGCGCGAACTCACGGGTGGGAAGTTGGTCAGTACTCCGGCAACATGACCAGCCCAGCGGGCACTCAAAACCAGGAAATTGACTGTCTGAGCCCAGAAGCGCAAAGACTGGTAAGAGGAACACGCGGTTCAGTTCTGTGCTTGTCAGTGCCCCCCTTCCCCCGCAGAGCTGTGTCCCATTAAGACTCTACGGTCAAGGGCAGTGGTCCTCTCAGCGGCTGCGATCCTACTGGAACAGAGGCGGGTGGGCTCTGCCAGACTCTCTAGAAAATCCTGATGTAAAGCAGGCTCTGCCTGTGGACATGTGGTTGGCTGAGAACAAGATATCTGCAGGTGGCGCTCTGAAAAGTTTTGCTTCCCAACACCTCTCTCAAGGACGAAAAGGAGCGCGGTCTCACCCTCCGCCCCTGGTGATGGTCTCTAGACTGGCTCTGCACAGCTGACTGGCTCTGGCCTGGATCCAGCTGAGATCTGAGATCAGAGTGTGGTGTAGAGTTTCACACGGTACTGCTGGTTTGGTATTTTACAAAGTACAGCACCCAGGAACTGGGCCCTCATCCGGAGGCACCACCTTCCCTGGAGGGACTTGGAGGGTTTGCAGGCTCTTGACCTTAGGAACACCTCCCTCAAGGATCCAGGAACCTAAATCCGCTTTGGCGGGTGTCAGTCTCTGGTGTTTCCCTTACCGAACTTAACTTGTGGAGGCATGGTGGGAAAGGAGTAGTTTGCCTAGTTGGGCACCAGCGGATTGGGAATCTTAGGTTCCCGCCTGTAGCTTATGGTTTTGTCTTGGGGGCTGGGAGTTGAGACCGGGTCAGACTACCTAACCCAAACTAGCTTTAAACTCCGGATCCTCTCTTCTTAACCTCTCCACTGCTGGGCTTTCAGGCCACCACCTTCCCACCTCGCCCATTGCTGTGGTTGCTTATGAATGCGAATATTTAAAAGCTCTTTGAAACAATGTACTTTTATGGACTTAGTACTAGAGAAATAAGGAGATCCAAGGTTCCCCCTTTGTCATGTTTTTGTGAGTCCCAGTCACTCATTCACCAGGTAGGAATCCTGAATTGTTGTCTGTGGAATAGTAACAATGAGGCTGCTTTGTTTGACTGGGAAGGTGTAAATTTTGACACCAAAGTCAGGTCCTTGTTGAGGACTGTCCTGTAGTATGTCTTAGTGTTCCTCCCCCCACTCTCCTCCACACTTAAGTTTTGGCAGTAATTTGGGTTTTTGGAGCTAGTCTGTCAACTGTGGGCCTAGGGAGGGAACCTGCAGGGCCACTTTGGAACCCTCTTCAGGCCAGTCTTGAGATCAGGGAGGAGGGAAAGCTTCTGAGACAGTGGTTTCAGAAAAGAGGCCCAGGCACACCATAGAAGGCAAGAATGGGGAGGAAGTCAGCCCTGGGCTTGTGCTAGCATACAGGAACCAAGTGCCAGAGTCCTGGGCAAAGAGAAGAATAAACAGCTAAACACCGAGAACAGCATGTAAGGAAGGCAGGGAAAGGCCCAAGAGGTGGGGACTCCCCGACCAACTCCCAGACACCAGGCACAAGTCCCGCTACTCAATACTTGGAGCCTGTCTGGCACTCAGGCAAGATACTGCCCAGCAGGAGGAGGCTGGAGCCAGGTCCTCTTCCCAAGTGCTCATCTGTCTGATCGAGGCCCACCCTCCCTTCCAGAATCCAGGAAACACAAAGCATTAAAGAGTGAGTGAATGTTTATACGTAAGATTACAGCAGAATTCATCTAGCAATGAGCCCTGCCCTGTTCTAGGCGAGGCTATTTTTAGTCTTTCTTTCTCTCCTTAATGTAGTGTAACCTTCATGCATTGCTCTAAAGCCCCTTCCAAGGATTCGATGAAGGACTGCTACCTAACAAAATATGGTCAGTGCCTCCTCTTACCTTACTAAAATCTGTGCTGAATTCTGGAACATATTTGGTCCTAGAATATCTAGAAGGACATTAGGAATCTTTTAAGAGGTTTACAAAACAGTAGCAGAAACTTTGTACAGGAGAACACAGAAAAAGAAACAAAATGTGTCCCCTGTTTATGAGGCTAATGGCCTGTTGGGCAGGAAGTGTGCAGGGGCATGACAATGGCCGGTGTGTTAGAAGGGGGGCCACCCAGCTGCCTCGGACCCAGGGTTGAGCTAGAGACCAGCAGTGACCATTACAGAATGGTTTTTGTGTTCTATAGTTAGTGTTCCTGGCTCATAGGATCAAGGCTCTCCCCGTGGGCAAGAGCTGGATTAAATGGTTGTGAGAGGACAAAAGGAAACAGAGAGGGTGAGACCTCCTCAGTCCAGGGAGAGCTGTGACAAAAGACCAGATTGGGGCAGAGTGTGCGGTGCAGACCTGGATGCCTGCAATGCTGGCACTCAGAGGCTGGGCCAGAAAGAACTCCAGTTCTAGGCCAGCCTGGGCATAGACAGACTCTGTTTCCTAAAGTTTTCTTTATGGTTGCATGGGTGCCTGGCTCCAGAAGAGGGCTTCAGATCCCCAGAGCTAGAGTTATAGACAGATGTGAGCCACCATGCAGATGCTGGAAATCGAACCCCGGGCACTTAGGAAAGGCAGCCAGTGCTCTCAACGACTAAGCCATCTCTCCAGCCCCAAACTGGCATTCTTTAAACTTCCGTAACTTCTTTGGGTTGCTGAGGTTGTGTCATCTCTGGCCTCTTTCCACACACGGATGAGCACTGACCCTGAAAGGAGCCACTCTGCACCTTGTGTAGGGTAGAAGTAGGGTAGAAGTTGGCCCTACCAGGCATGGGCCACAGGCAGGCTGTGAATGCAGCCCTCCACAAAAAGCATAAACTTACTTAGAACACTGGAGATTTGTTGCGTTTTGTTTTGTAACTCAGTCCCAGGGTTCTTGAACATGAACAGTGTAGGTGACATTGTGTCACAATAGAGCCCCCCTCACAGGAAACCTGAATCTCAACCCCCAGGTTTGGGAAGTAGGGGTATCAACTGACATTTTAAATGTGTTGTTTCCCCAAGTAGTTAAGATAAATAAATAAAGAAACAAATAAATAAATGAAACAAAACAATAAAAATAAATAAATAAAAAATAGTAAGTTCTTTTCTTTTGAGTTGTAGCTCTAAGGCATTTGTTTCATTTTGTAGCCTGACTTATTATTCTGTGTGTGTGTCCCAAGCATGCTTTCGAGCTCTCTCTCCCTCCCTCCCTTTATCCCTCCAAAGGCCCCTCTCTGCCACCACTGCAGGCAGATGTAGGTTGACTCTGAAACACTTGTACTGGAGGCTGAATTCATCTGCTTCCTGGCTTGGGAAGCATAGGGACCTTGAAAGTCCTGCAGCAGGTCTGGGTCACCTGCTCCCATCGTACTTGCTAACCAGGGCACAGGTCAGCGGCTCCCCTGTCACTACTGGAGCCAGGCTCATCCCAGTCAGAGGCTATGGCTACCAGGCCAATCCAATATCAGCTCCTGAGCCCAAACTTTCCCAGTACAGGAGACCCCAAAATGCAGTAATAAAGGTCAGGAACTAAGATGGAAATAAATTTCTTTACTTGTAGTATCCTTGAGTGACAGTGGAAACTAAATTTCCCTTTTCCTCTAGGTTAGTTTCTGTTTAGCAAAACAGCTCACATAACGGAAGCCTTCTTTGCAAACTGCAGAAGGCTTAGGGTTCAGTCACTGCCTACTCCCAGTGAGAACAGGAAACTGGGTTACTTGTGGTGGCCAAGTCTCAGCACAGTTGACTGCCTGGCATGTAACCTGCTTAGCGTGAGATTCCTAGTCAGTTAGTTGGGCAGAACCGGGCCAGGCCTTGATACCACATATTTGCTCTTCAAAAGGCAATGAACCGCAGGGACAGCTTGTGACTCAGACCAGAGCTGTTTGTGATGCCAGAGTTCCCAAAATTCCACTCAATTTAAAGGATTAACCTTAGAGCCCAGAGGCCTTTCCTTATAGTTTCAGGAAGGTGGTGGGGTGGGGGAGGTGGGGAGGAGTGTGAGGGAGGGTGTGTGTGTGATGGTGGTGGGGGGAGTGCCTTTAGTGCCTGTTTTTAGTGGAGGCCTCCATTTCCAGTTTGTGTTTTAAAGGAGGCTTTCTTTCTTAAGATGGACTTAAGGTATTGGGATAGTAGATATAGGTCAAACGTTAGTGTGAATACACCCTAGAATTAATTCAGAATCGCCAAGTGATTGCTAATCACTACCACAGTTACTTACCTCAGGGACAAATTCCAGAACCACCAATAAAGGTTGAGACAACACCAAAAACCAACTAAACCAGCCATGCTACTGTGCATTCCACCTTAAGACAGGTTGGTTTCCCTTGGCCACAAAAGTGGCCATACTTTTAGTGGCCATCTAAAGTATGGCCACTTTATAATAAAGAAATAACTCACCTTAAGTTATGGGAAGGAGAGTTTCTTTTTTAAGCCATCACTTGTCTAATGGAGATTATTTTTTCTTCAAAGTAGCAGTTTCTTTTTTTTTTAAATGTATTTTCACTTTTTATACATGTATGGGTGTGAAGGATGTCAGAAGAGGAGCTCAGATCCCTTGGAGCTGTAGTTACAACGACTGTGACGGTCTCCTCACCCTGCCAGCCTTATGTGGGTGCTGGGATCTGAACTCTAGTCCTCGAGGTTTATCACCAAGTGCCTTTTACTGCTGAGCCATCTCTCTCCCCAGCTCTGTGCGTGTGTGTGTGTGTGTGTGTGTGTGTGTGTGTGATATTTTTATTATTTTATTGGAGGGGAATGGGTGTGTGTGCCACAGCAGATGTATAGAAGCCAGAGAACAACTCTGTAATGTCAGTCTTGGCTTCCACCTTCACATGGTTCCGGGGATTGAACTCGTGTCTCCGGGCTTTCATGCCAAGTGTCTCTACTCACTGAGCCATCTTGCTGACCCACCATTTGCATTTTGTTTTACATTTTTGGGCACGGGTTTCTAGTGTGTGGGCCAGACTTTTCTGCACGGTTGTGGTTCTCCTGTTTTACCTCCTAAGCGCTGGGGTTGCCTTGCAGGTGAAGGCCACCATATTTGGCCCACAGTGTTGGTCCTGATCCATGTGTTTGGCAAGGCAGTGTGTGTATGGCGGGGGAGATGGGAAGATTTTTCTAGAGGAAGCAGGGATAGAAGTGGGTGTGAGGTGTGGGCGGGAGTTCACCTTCCCTCAGTGTAACCTCCCTTGGGCCAGGGTGTTTGTCTTGCGCTGCTGAACTTGGTGTGAACTGTGTTCATGCCCCCCCACCATCAGTAGCTGACAGAAGACACTTCCTGAGTAGTCAAGGTTGCTAAATTTACCAGGCCCCTGCTGAATCAGCTTGGCAAGGTTTATGCAGATGATGTCAGCCATTACCTCATAGGACTAGACAGTTATCTGTGATTTACAGGTAAAGAGCAAATGGGGGCCCTGAAAGTCTTGCTGAGCCCCCACGGACAGGTGGTGGAACATTCAGACCCCAGGTTAGCTTACTTGGAACTCAAGCTGACTGTGGCTGCACCGTGTATGCATATGTGTGTGTGTGTGTGTGTGTGTGTGTGTGTGTATACACACACACACACACACACACACACACATACACACGGTGCTTCAGGCCCTCCTGGCAGGGCTCAAATCTGCAGCCGGCTGCCTCCTCTGCAGTTCCTCTCACTTCAGCCATAAGCGTCTCTCGATAGCCCTGGGGTGTCATCACTCTGGTATCCCCCTACCCCTACACACTCTGTTTTTGACACAGGTCTCAGGCAGCTGACATTGGTCTGGTTTCCTGATCCTCCCACTTCTGGCTCCGAAATGCTGGGATTACGGGCATGTGATACCACACTCAATTTAGTGCCCTTTTCTGTGTCTGGTAATTTTCACATGAGAGAATGTTGAGTAGACTTAATTTTTCTAAATAAGACAGAGAAGAGTGGAAATGGAAGATTGGTAGAAACCTCTGTTTCTCTCTTCTTCAAGGTGTTTGATGTTACTTGTGAGTCTTTGTTTTATGGGATTGAACTGGGGCCTCAGCCCATGCCCAAAAGCACTGCTCTCTTACACTCCAAGCCTATGCCTGTCACGCACCACTGTGATTCAAACCTTTAGCTTGTAGCTTGTGTGGCACCGTCTCCACCTCCTCCCAGATTGACAGGACCATTGAATTAGAACGTGACTTCTTCCAGAGCCGTTTCCAGGAATGTTGATTGAATCCAAGAAGGGTTGTGTTGTGAAAATTCCCTGCCTAAGGAGATGTAAACAACGTTCCATCCAAGGTCCAAGGTCCCGTCCACAAATCAAAGTACCAATCTCACTGATGCTCAACCTTGAGAACCAAAGAATTGATTTGGTTTACTTGGTGAAGGAGTATGGCTGACTCCAAAGCGGTTACCTTGGAAAGTCTTCTTACCTACCCAGCATAAACGATGTCTTCTCCAAAGGTGGAGCCCCTTTAGATTAACCTTCTCTGGCCTATGTCGTCTAGTACCTCCTGAGACCAACCCCATCCCCACCCCCACCCCCGCGCCACCCCAACCATGTGCAATTAAGACAAAACTGCACACACGCGCCTGGAAGGAGAGGTAGGAATCTCCAGTGACTCTCCTACCCCCTCCCCATTAAGGAATGTCAACTCTCAGCTGGATCTCGCAGGCAGGTACAGCTAACTTGACTAAGACCGCAGCTGTTTTGCTTGGTGGACAGAATTCTGCCACGAGTTGTTACAAGCTGTTCTGTGTCTGGGGTCTGCAGTTTTCAGGCTTATTCTTAGAAAGAACAGTGTCAACAACTGGGGAAACCTTAGGAGTGGATTTCAGGGAACAGTCTAGACTGGAACAGACAGGTGAATGGAGCCCAGACGAGGTTCCTGAAGAGAAGTGGTCCTCATCTGTCAACCCTGCAAGTCCTCAATTTTGGCTTTGGGGTTGTTAGTGTGGTATGACTTGTCCTCAACTCCCTTTGGTACCAGATATGACCTAGGATGTCATGTGTGTTAGGCAAGCATCCTGGTCCTGAAGAAGCCTGTTTCTCTTAGAGACGGTGTAGCCTAGTTCTTACTTCTGAGGTGGAGAAGACGTTTATAACTCAGTTACCAAGCTGTGTCCCAGAACTGCGGGAAATCTCACACTCAGATCTGCAGCTTCCCTCCCCACCTCCCCCTGGGAACTCTGCTCCCAGGAGAATACTCAACTCAGCCTTGAGCATCCCTGGGACTGCTCATTTTCCCTCATGCACAGAGCAGTGTAGCACCTCCTTGGAGCCTGTGGGTCTAGCTAGGAGCAATAAAGTAACTGATCCTTCATTGACAGATCATCTTAGATAACCATCTTAGTTAATTTTGATAGTTTTTTTAAAAAAGAAATTATACAAAAGAAACTGAATATCAGCCTTTACCGCTATGCCCTACATCCATCCCTTCTAGGGTGCTGGAGAACCTGGGCCCCATTGGTCTTGTGGCCTGAGTGAGCTCTGAGACCCACCACAGCAAGTGTGGCCACTGTGGCTGAGTGTCATCAAACTGTGCTCGGGGACACAGTAAAGTGCTTATAACCCAATCACAAGGGCTGAGTTTGGAGTCCCTTTATCCAAGTAAAAGTTTGGCATGGCACACCTGTAATACCAGTGCTGGGAAGGGTCCCTGGTGCTTGCCGGCCAGCTCGTCTGGTCAAACTGGTGAGCTCCAGGCTCAGTGACAGACCATGTATTAAAACATAGTAATTGAAGAAGACACTGAAGGTTACCTCTGGTATACACACACACGCACACACACACACACACACACAAAATAAATAAACGTTGTTTGGAACACTGTGTGTTTGATAGAGAAATTCCCACCACCTCAGGATGTTAGATGTTTCCGCAGATCTGGGTCTGACCTCATCTCTGTAGATGCAGACTGACTTGAGTGTGTCATACTGAGACCCCTAACGTGCACTTAATCTTGCTGTCTGTGGTCAGCCATTCTGAGGTAGCCTCTGGCCCTTGAGGAAGTACTGAGCAGAGCCTGGTATACTCTTCTCAAACTTCCGTTCTGCTCTTGTTTTTTGGGGTTTTTTTTTTGGTTTTTTTTTGTTTTGTTTTTGTTTTTCGAGACAGAGTTTCTCTGTGGCTTTGGAGCCTGTGCTGGAACTAGCTCTTGTAGACCAGGCTGGTCTCGAACTCACAAAGATCCGCCTGCCTCTGCCTCCCGAGTGCTGGGATTAAAGGCGTGCGCCACCACCGCCCGGCCTGCTCTTGTTTTCTTGTTTTATGAGACCATACCTAGCCCAGACTGGCCTTGAACTCTTGATCCATTTGACTCAACCCTCAAGAACTGCTGTTAGGGGTGTGTGTCACCACACCTGGAGCATTTCCCTCATTTTCCATGCTGATAACATTCGCCGGGTAGTGATGTAGTTTGAACTGTGTAGTGTGTGTGTGTGTGTGTGTGTGTGTGTGTGTGTGTGTGTGTGTGTTTGGACTCTATAAATTCCACCGTGCTCTTGCAGCCTGCCTGAGTAGCCAATGAAAGCTCTTCCCAATGTGGTCCTGCCAGAAAGCAAGATGACTGATGGTCAGCCTTGGCCTCACCCTGAAGGCCGTGATTCCTCAGCATCCCCGGTGTCAGCCCCGGTGTCCTGACTCACAGTTATAACCATAAAGAACAGTTTCCTTGCTCCTGGGGGCCTCATGGGACAGCTAGCTCGAAAGGTTTTGGAAAGATAACACTTCTTTAAAGCATGGGATGAGATACAGGTCAAAGTTGGGGGACATGGGCAGTGGGTCCATGGAATAGAGACTAGCCATGGGTACTGTTGCAGAGGTGCCCAGCTAGTGCCTGCTCTTTCCTGTTCCACCATGCATTCCCTCAGCTGCACTCAATAGCAGACTGTTTTTAGAATCTGCCGAATATAAGCTGTGGGGGTTTCCGTAGAAACAAAAGTTGGTAGCTGTTGTTACTTCCTGTAACCAAGGCAACTCAGGAAAGGGATTTGGTCCCTCCGCAACCTCCACCCCAGTCTGGAAACCACCATGTGTGTGTCAGCCATGCTAACATGGGTGTGGGTGGACGCACACCAGGATTTCCAAGCTCCCGCATCAGATTTTTGTTCCTTCTCTCAGGAACGGATCACACCAGGACAGAGGCCTCTGCCTCCTTCTAAACCAAGCCAGCTTTTTTTTTGGTGCTGCTTTTGGCCTTAGCAGCATAGTACTCATGTTGCACTCACATGAGGGAACTTTGCGTCCTTAGAAGTTTTCTGAAATGGCTTAGATTAGTGATGTCATCATGATGAAATATGCCCTGATGGAAATGCCACCATTTGGGTAAAGTATCGTTAGCACAGACACTTCTTCCCATTCGCGCCATCTTTACATCTAAGCAGTCCCATGGGGCATCATTTCCAGGTGGCATCTGAGGAGGCAGAGCAAGGAGGTAGTGGTGTCCCTGGGGCTCCTCATCTGTCTGTCTGCAACAGAGGTCTCTCTGTTGGCCCTCTTGGAGTTCTGGAAAGTCAGAGAATGTTGCATCCCACGTCCAGGCGCATTGCAAGACGGAGCTGTGGATGGACCCTGTCCAGTGAGTCTGCCTGTGGATGCAGGGGTGGGAGCTGGCTTTGTAGGCCCAAGGCTTCCTCAGTCTGGTGGAGGAAGTGACCTGTGACCAAAACTGTCTCAATCCCCTTTCTCAAGAACTTCCTTAGAGCTGTGACCCATACATGTAAATCCTTCCAGTTTCTCTGTCGACTCTGAGACTCTTTGGTGTCGGTACCATGACCCTAGGGTGAGAGGGCCTGACATGCATACTTTGCCTGCTAGGCATGAGTGCCAGGAAAGGCCCAGGACTGGCAGAAGCAGAGCCTGGGTGTTGAAGGACTCCCTGAAGGTGGTGTACCCTGAAGGTGAGGAGTGGGCTCCCCACAGACCCACCTCGTCTGAGCACACTCTGCAAATAATGTGCCTCGTCTTTTGTGGCCAGAAGGACTCCAGGCAGCAGCTTCAGGAACAGTTGTGTGGAGGGAGGTTACTCAGTGAAACCCCAGTGCATATTTTACTGATAGTCAAGACATCCCACTGACTTCTCAAACAGCTCTCTGAAGCCTTTGCCAGCCTGTGCTTGGGGCTGTCACACATATGACTGTATGGCCCACAAAAGGAATTTCAACAGAAATTATTTCTGTAGCTGGCTAGTGAACTGGACACTTGGCCAAGGGACCCTTCAGCAAGCTGTAGGGGTGGCACTGGGGACAGTAGGTGGGAAACCTGAGGCACTGTGTCAGACTTGTGCTTCTCAGTGGCTCTCCTTGCAGTCCTTCTTACCCAGGGTGGGTATGTAATTGGATGTGTGTGTCTCACCCATGATGGGTGTGTCCATGGATTGTATGTGTCACTAGGGTGGATGTGTTCTTGGATTGTATGTCTCATCTAGGTGGGTGTACCCTTGGGTTTGAATATGATTTATGGGGCATAAGGGGGAATCTGGAGTCAGGATCGGCTTTGTGGAATTGTCATAGGCAGCTTTGGTGATCTATGGGACATTTCCAACTGTTCCCACCCCAAGGAGTGCCTCTATTTAAAAGCCCAGCCTATAAAAGCTGCTTATAGAATCCCAGGCCTGGGCCCACAGCAGCTAGGGGAGCGCCAGCCATGGACCACAGCAGGGGATAGGAAACACATCCTGAACCCCAGCTTTGGGAATTCCCAAGAAGCTAGCAAGCCTGTGGCTTGTCACAGGAGCCTGTTCCTGACACTCCCCTACCTCAGTGCCCTGCTCATGAACCAAGAGGAGGAGCCAAGGGGGGCCTACACCTGGACAGTTTCTAGAGCAACCAGCAGAACTGTGTTTGCTTTCCAACATCAGTGAGCATGGGTTTGGGGTTTGCTCCCCACCAACTACCTTCCCCACCTCCTACCTACTGAAAAAGGTCAACTATCCCAGGGCATGCATGTATTCCCACATAGGAATGTCCCTGCCCTTAGGCAACCACCAGCATACAGGGGGCTTGTGAGGCCCTGGTGGACCAGGCTTCTGGAGGAGAGGCAGCAGGTGCTCCTCAGGAAACTGTCCCTAGTCCTCTACCAGCTCAGGGCAGCAAGCATAAGGATCTACTTGGAGAATTTCAAATCTGCCTGTGACCTCACACAATGGATTTGTATTTTGGCAAAGCAGCTGTCCAGGAAAGCATACCCGTGGCATACCCACCCAAGGCAGCTGACCTGGAGAACCACCTGGACAGTTGGCATGTCGAGGACGGGCCTGGGCTTTGCACTGTGCACAGGGAATGAACCTTGAGCCTGGGTGCCACACGGTGGACCTTGGCTGCTTTGTACGTCAGTTCATTTCACAGCTCGGTCACAGCCAGCCTTCCCTGGTGACTCTGCAGGGACCATATGCACGACCATCATCCCCAGTTCCTGTCTGCGTGTTGCTGTTCTTGGCAGCACGTCTGAAGAGGAGGAAGTATGCCACCGAAGCACAGACTAATTCTTTCGATCAGCAAAGCTAGCGCAATCTCCACTGAGTGTAGGATTTGTCTCATGAAGGGCATGTGCAGTCACAGGGAGGGCTTGGATCTGTGTCAGTGTTCTGCTCCTCTGTCTACTGGTGTTTGGTTGGGCGGGTTCCAGGAAACAAGATGATTGCCATCACTTCCTCTACTGTGAGGCTCTGTCTCCCCATAAGTCATGTGACCAATGTAAGAGCCGTGGGTGTCGTGAATGGTGGAGCTTACAAGGACCTGAAGCTGTACTGAATTACAAACTAATCTTCTAGATCCTGATATCAGGAATAGCTGGCACTTAACAGTCTTCATTCATGTGGCTCCTTTGTCAGCCCATGCCTAGACTTCTCAGTCCAGGACTGGTAGCTGCACGGGTTTTCAGCACGACTGCCCTCAAGGACAGAGTGTATGTTAGGCTAAAGTGGACCACAGTGAGAACTATATTCCAAGGGGAGATTCTTGTGACAGGTTCTGGTGCTAAGAATTAATTCAGAAGAGATGAGGGACTAGTAGGCATCCTGGCATGGAAAGTGTTTGAGTTCCCAACATCCCCAACTTAGTGGAGGACAACACGGAAGGGCAAGGCCATCTGTTGGTGTTACTTTGATCAGTGTTCATCTGTGACGTTGCAGCTCTGGGGACAGGTGTGTGGGCCTCGCTTTGCTGGGACTTATGCTCAGGTTTAACAGGCTGTCAACAGCAGTTAGCCAAGCTAGGGCCTTCTGGACCTCAGCATCCTCTTCTGAGCTGAGGTCATAGGATGGTGGGCCCTGTTCCTACTGGCTGTCACCTGAGGGCTACTCACAGCTCTTGGGATCCCCTCACAGGCCTCTCTTATATGGCATCCAGCTTTCCGAAGACCAGCAAAAGACTTCCCTAAACCCTCTTAGAGGCCTCATCTAAGACCACCAAGCTTTCTTTTTGCTGAACTCAAGGCCAGCTGATGAAAGCCCTTCATCTGCATAGCTCTCTCTGCCATCTAATGTTATATAGTGACAGGAATGACAGTATCATGTTTACAATTCCCCACATACACGCTCAAGGGGAGGAGACTACAGGTGTCAGCAAACAGGGCATTCATCCAGGCATAGGCAGCAGAGTTCTGGGGACCCTCCTAGAATGGCAGGCTTTCCTAGAACTCTGTCAACTATATTCCTGTCTCCTGCCGCATCTGGTGCTCTAACCTTTCTTCTTGCTCTTTCCACAAACCCTTTCCTGTTCCTCCTTGTCCAAGCTGATGGACTAATACTGTTGTCAAAACTCTTGCCTAGTCTCTGCCTTCTTAGAAAGGAACCCACCGGCCCAGGGCCGTGTGCCTTCTCACTCGAGGTTAGGTCCTGAGTGTAAAGGGCCTTCTTGACCCTCCCCTTCCAGCCCTAGCTTATTCTTACAGACAAGTACCCATTTAGGACATGTGTGGATCCTTTAATATGACATCAAGTGCCAGACTTCTCATTACAGCCATGATGGGGCAGCACTTCACCACTGGCTCCAGCCCCAGCCTTGGCCCCTGCCCCAGCCCCAGCCCCAGCTTGTCCTATTGGATGCCCTTTGATTTGAAAGACGTGGTCTTGGACTAATAAGAAACCACACAAGCAAAATCTCTTATGGAGTTGAGTCCTTGGAAGCTGAAAGGAAACCCCTTGTGATTTAACTTAGTAGTCAACTTATATTAGAATTTAAAGACATCAGGGCCAGGCATGTTGATGAGCTCCTGAAATCCTAGCATGGCAGAAGGTGGGAGGACTGAGGCAGGAGGATGGTGAGTTTGAGGCTGGCCTTGGCTATGTAGATAGCAAGACCTTGTCTTTTCAAAAAATCAAAAGTGAAAAAATAAAAGGGAGAACAGGCTTTCTTTTGGGCCACCAACTAGCTCTCAAATAAAGACACAGAGATTTAATATTAGTTATGAATGTTCAGCCTTAGCTTAGACTCTTTTCTTGCTAGCTCCTATAACTTAATTTAACCTATTTCTCTTCATCTACATCTTGCCTCCGGATTTTTTCCTTTCTTTCATTCTGTACATCCTACTTTCCTGCTTTCTCCATGTCTGGCTGGTCCCAGGAGTCTCCCTCTTCCTCCTTCATTCTCTTTTCTACCCTAGATTCCTCCTCCTATTTATTCTCTCTGCCTGCCAGCCCTGCTTATCCCATTACTGCCTAATTATTGGTTGTTTGGCTTCTTATTAGACCAATCAGGTACACTAGGCAAGCAAGGTAAAACAGAAACACATCTTTACACAATTAAACAAATACAGCATAAAGAAATGTAACAAACCTTTACATAATTAAATATTCCACATAAACCAATGTAATAATGTAATACATCTTTACATAATTAAAGTAATATTCCACAACTGAGGGAAGGGGAAGGGAATGGTCAGTTTATCTTCTGTCGTGTGTGTGTGTGTGTGTGTGTGTGTGTGTGTGTGTGTGTGTGGTCAGGGAGGTGGTATTTCAGGTCAGCCACCAGGACCTATCTCCTATATCTCCTAGTGGGAGTATGCAGCTTGGAAAGCCAAATCTGCTTAGGCTCTTGCTCCTGGCTGGCCCCAACAGCTATCTGGGTCCAGAAAGTGCTGTATTAAAACGACCCAGGAAACGTGAGATGTTACAAAATCCAGAGCTGTGGGTAGAAGAATTATTGACTATTCAAGGGAATTTACCTGCCAAAGAAGGCGGGGCTTGACACCAGAGAGCCTGCATTTTAGAACATTCTGCCTTTTACCTCCCTGCCTTCCGGGTTGCATGAGATAAGAGCATTCACATGGTCCGTAGTCATGCATCTGGGTCAGAATGCCATCTGTAACCCTTTGGTTGGCATAGTCGGCTGTGTTCTGATGGCTGATCTGCCGGGGGCCTAAAGATTGTTAGAGGAAGAACTTTTAATGCAAAGACTGACTCTCTTATCCAGAGCCCTCCACTGTGCCCTTGGTCACCTTGGGAGAACCCAAGCTCCCCTCACTGCAGAGGGGAGGGGATTCATGGGGCATGAGGGGAGGTCAAGAGGGGCTGGACAGTAGTCTCAGAGTGGATCTCTCAGTGAGGGCACCAGACTGGAGCACTGCAGGGCTGCCTGGCTCTGCCACAAGACCTAGAACAGTGCCTACCTGACATTTACTGAGGGTTCAACAGTCACCCTTCTGTCCTTGGTGATGCCAAACTGTTGGACTACGTTTCTCCTACATGTGTACCTACGACATAACTATTTCTAAACTGGGCACAGTAAGACATTGACAATTCTGTAGACCATGGCGTTCTTAGCATAGGATTTTCCTTTCCCTTTGAGTCAGGAACTTTCACCCCTTTACTAAAAGGAAGTCTTTCTAGTCTCTTCTTGGTCATATGCAAGCTGTCAGAATCACCACTTGTGTGCTTTGGGGGCATTGCTAAGTGAAGTGGGGGTGACCCAACACAAGTGCTGGCTGTTGCTGGAGTGGGTGTGATGGTGACCAACAGACAAATAGCGCATAAGACGTGGAAACTCTGCACAAAGTTTGAGCAAGAAAGAACAAAATGGTGCCGGATTTGATCAGCTGTGCAAGTTTTTAAAAACATAGGAATTCTTTGTTTCTGAAAACTTCCATGTAAAGTTGTTAGACTTCGGTAGAACCCCACCTAACTGATAATGGAGGAGGAGCTCCTGGACTCACAGCTACCATTCATCCCGCTCCAGAAAACCCTGCCACTCGAGAGCATCTGTCAATTGCCACTGGTGCTTGTTAAGCCCTAAACAAGATTTTCTCTGCACAGTGTCATTAACTATGTACCCGGAAGGTGCCTGGTCTGTTCTCTAATAAGGTTTCTGGGTCTGTTTCAGGCGGAGGCCAGGCTTGCAGCGAAGCGTGCAGCCCGCGCCGAAGCTCGAGAGATCCGCATGAAGGAGCTGGAGCGGCAGCAGAAGGAGGTAACGGAGGTTGGGGTGGGGGGCTCATGGTTGGCCCTTTCTCTGAGGTGTGTTAGGACTGTGAAGTCAGAGCACCTGCTCCCTTCACTGTCACCTTTGTATCACTCCTGCTTGGAATGCGTGTGCCCCTGTGGTTTTTGTTCCGGGTTGGCCCGGAGTGTGCATAGCGCAGATGCCAGGCATGCTTGCCCAACCCGGGGGCCTGAGAGGAAGCGTGTGAGCTTGCCCTTGGCCAGTTTTCTGGCTTCGAAGGGCTGGAGAGAACTAGCTCTGGATCCTCTCAGTTAGAACCAGAAAAGAACACAGTATTTTTTTTTTAAATTTAATTGACCAGCGTGTAGGGACAGCTGGACCACCAGTCTGTGATGTTCACTGTCCCGCCCTGCATGGGAACTTTGCCACCCAAGAAAGAAATATGCCAACAGAAGAGGGGTGTGGCCAGACTTGATTTGGGGAAGGAAACTTCCAGACAGTGTGTGGGTGGCCACACAGTGCTCGGAGCCCCAGCCCAATGGCTCAGCAAAAGGAGTACCAGTGGGAGGGCAAGGTGGGACAGGGCAGTCAACCCTGCCAGGAAGTAACCTTGACAAGCTTCTCCTGTGTGCTAAGCTATGAGCAGAGAATTTAACCAGTATTAGAAGGTGGGAGCTGCACCCTTTGATCTCTATGCCCTCCTTAGGCTTATCCACTGTCAGTTTTCCCTGGTTCTCCCACAGTCGTTCCATCAACCTGTCTTTCTTCCTTCCTTCCTTCCTTCCTTCCTTCCTTCCTTCCTTCCTTCCTTCCTTCCTTCCTTCCCTCCCTCCCTCCCTCCCTCCCCCCTCCCCCCCCCCCTCTTTTTCTTTCTTCTTCTTTTGGTGGTAGTGAGGATCAAACCCAGGACCTCCTGTATGCTAGGCACTCACTCACTCCACCACTGAGTCCCTCCCAGCACCAGCAGTCTGCAGAGATCCCCAGGTCGTTTGGCTGCTGCGTGTTCCAGGGGGTTCATTGCACTTTATGTCTCACTGTCCTTCTACTGCATGACATGCCTCACGGCTGTCGGTTTTAACTCTCACCAGAGACAAACCAAGTACTTGGGGCCATAAGATGCAGTGAGGCTGTGAGCTGACTCCACGTTGTGCTCAGTGTCATTAGTGACTTTCACCAAGATGTAAAATTCCTACAGAGATCAAGGTGAAAGTGAGTTACAGAGTATGCGTCCACACGTCTAGTCTTACTGATGGGTAGTGTTGATTGGTACATATGCACGGTTACATAAAAATCTACAGAGTCTTTGGTGAGAAGCCCTGGGCAGAGTTCACTGTGAGTGTGGCAGCATCTACAGTGACGAGGAAATTGGCTGAGTCCTTACGACTTTATTTTTTGAGCAGAAGGGTATTTGGCCTTGAACACCGTTTCCTCGTTGCTGCCTCTGAGGCAGAATTTGCCAGCCAGAGCTGACGTTTGTGGTCAGGAAGAGAAGCAATGTGCGTCTGCACGAGTGTCAGTGGACAAGTCTACGGAGAAGAGTGAGAGCAGCTAACAGCCCAGGCTTGCAGCCTGACGCCGCAGCCGTGCAGACTGCTCCGCCTGTCTTCTCAGTCCTGGCTATTATTAGAAGCAGCGAGCCCAACTTGAGCTCATACCATCTGATAGCCCAGGGCACTGGCATTTTAAGTTGTTGATTAAGGAGAAATGAATCTGCTTTGGACAGCTAGTGTTTAGCCAATAGGGCTGGTATTTTGTTATAAAACTGGGAAACGCGATCCTTGCCTTCTCCTGTACGTGCTGCTGCTGATCAGGAATGGTTTTCCCACAGGAAGGGGTCAGAGCTAAGGCAGCCTGGATGAGCTGAGGAGGGAGGCCTCAAGCTGGTGGCCAGAGTTGGGGTACCTCGGGAAAGTTTGCAGAGTGTGCAAAGAGCAAATGTGAGAAAGACAGCAGTGTTGGGGTACAGGTCTGCCACCAAGTCAGGACAGTGAGCTATATCCAGACCCAGGGCGCTCTAGGTCTCCCTGGTAACGACTCCTATCTGATGCAAATGGCAAGAGCCAAGGGCATCCTTGAGCTTTGCTTTAGGGCTGATTGAGTGGATCTGAACTCCTTTTTCATGGGCTTACCAGATGAAAATAATATATCAGCATTCTTTGGCAAATCACAGGGATCCTTGAACATCACAGGAGAGCTTGCACTGATCAGAAATAGTGTCTCTCTTAACGTCCCTGATGAATAATCATTTTGGTTTGAGATGCTGTGTTTATTATAGTTGAATGTTGAATGTATTTACCCGTGCTTTCTTGTCTGAAGCAAAGTGCCAAATTTCTAGGCCTGTGTCCTTAACAAGGCCCAATACAACCCATGCTTGTCCAATGACTGCAAGTATTTACGTCTTAGCGGTGATGTGAAATTGAGAGAAGGTCCTGATGAGAACCACTCTGTTGGGAGAGGAAGCCCCTCTTATATGTTAGCATATTCCCATGGCTGCAGAGTTTTGCTGGAACGTTCTTGCTATTCTTTCCTATAAATCTACATGGACCAAGATGATAAAACCTCTATTAATCATTTCTGAATCTGACCATTCAATTTCCTACTTAAAATTGAACACTTTTCTGGTTAAATTTTTATTAGTAAGAAAAACAGTTTTCCTTTTAAAGGTAATTTAATGTTTGCTCTTTGACAGTTTCATTCGTGTGTGTGTGTGTGTGTGTGTGTGTGTGTGTGTGTGTGTGTGTGATGCACTTTGATCAGAATCCCCCGCCATTCCCCTCCCATGCCCCTCCATACTCCCTCTGCGTCTTCTTCCCTGATCATCCCCATCTCCTTTAAAGTCTGAAAAGATGCCTTTAATTCCTATTTCCTGGTGTGGCAATTGGCCAGGCACACTCTGCATTAGGTACCAGTGGGCTCTGCAGACCCTGGTGTGGAGCGACTCCCCAGCCGTTGTCTAAAACAGCAAAGAATGAGTGAAGAAGTGGGACTAAATTCACTTTTTCTTCATATTTAATCAGTAATCTTTGTTTTTCTGCAGTACAACATTCGTTCATATTTCTAGTTGCTGCTGAACCTTTCTGAACCGTTCCTGCAATTTTAACTGCTTTTTCTCTTTCTTCCCCTTTCCCTTTTGCCCTTTGCTGTAGATCTACCAAGTCCAGAAGGTAGGCTCTGCCCTTCATCTCTAGCATGCATGTGCCGCTCTCCCTTTGCCGAGGCCTTGACACCTGCAGAGCAATGCCGTGTGCTGCCCACCCCGCTTGCTGTGTCCACCGCCACCTCTGTCTGCCTGCCTGATTAACAAGTCTCTTTCACACAAGGCAGCAGCCGTGCATCGGACACATCCCTTGATCCTTTTGCCTCAAGGAACTGGAGGGTTGTCTCCGATGCAGAAAAGAATTCTAACACAAACCACATTTTAGAATTGGAGGAAGCTTTTAAAATTGTATATTAAAAAAAAAGATGAAGTTTTTTTTCCAGATGACTTTATTAGAAAACCTTAAACATACCAGTGCAAATTGCCACATATTAAGACATTGTTGTGTTCTGATCCTACCACTCAGGAGGCAGAGGCAGGAGGATCACCCAAAGTTTAGGCTATACTGGGATTATGTGGTCGTTCAGAGGCCACTCTGGTCTACTTAAACAGTGATGAGACCCTGTCTCAAAAAAATGAGGGAGATAGGTAGGTAGGTAGGTAGGTAGATAGATAGATAGGTAGATAGATAAATAGATGGATAGGCTAGATAGATAGATAGATAGATAGATAGATAGATAGATAGATAGATAGATAGATAGATAGATAGATAGATAGGCAGGCAGGCAGGCAGATAGATAGAGGGGTTAGTTATTAGGCTAGGTGTGGTAGCCCTAGCACTTGGGAGGCTGAGACAGGATCACAAGTTATAAGTTTCAGGGCAGAAAGGAATAAAAATCTAGAGGTAAGAAGAGGGTAAAAGATCATAGATTATTGGAGGTGGAATTAAAAGTTTTAATTAAAAAAGGATATAGGGGCTGGATCTGGTGGTCATTTCCCCTCACTTCTTACCTATCCTTTCCTGTTCAGGTCATGGTTGGGTTTTTGCCGACAGGCCTGAGATGGTCATGTGAGAATTGTCAGATGTGAGCTCAGGTGCAGGGCACAGCTGGAGGAGCTCCGGAAACCCACACAGTTTGTATAAGTGTCCAAGGGAAGGGTTTTTTTGGAGCGGGGGAGCGTTCTCTCCTGGTCCTGTGGCCGGCTATTCGGCCCATTAGTTTCTCAGTGCTCAAGGCTGTTTCTCAAAGTCAGGCACCTTGTGCCTCAGTCTGGCTCCCTCCTGTCTTGTTAGCTAAAAATCAGACAGAAACAAAGGTGCCATATGTTACATACGAGTTAGGATCTGGGCGGTGTAGGTAAGGGTGGAGCATTAGCTGAGTACAGAAGAGGGTTTAACACAAGGCACTCACTGGAAATGAAATTAAAACGTGACTTGGACAATTTGGCAAGTGTTTGCTTTTATTTCCTTTACAAATGTGTATTCTATGGAAATTAGTATTGATACAAAAATAAAACAAAACAACAACAACAACAAACCCAGCTCTTGCTCCAAGGGGAATAAGAGAGAGTTTATTCTGAGCCAGAAATGAATGACCATGGCCAGGGATTCAGGTTGCCTCCAATACTTAAACTTTTTCTAGTTACAAAACAAAAGTAAGTCATAAATCAAGGCATTTCCCATATACATTGGTGGGGACATTGTGTGGGCAGGCTAGAGCAGAGAGAGAAATCTCACTGTGGGTTTTAGGTGCTAGCTGATAAACATTCTTAGGTTTTGGTTTGATGGAAGCTAGTTCTACTAGGTTAATACGCTTCAAAGACGTCGACTGACAACGGATGTGGGACCAGATAGAGGGGGAAGATCAGTGGCTTCCCTGGGAACTATAGACAGCAAAGATAATTTTGACTTTTGATCACAATCACACCCCCCTAATGGGTCAGCACCCTGCAGAACCTTCTGCATCAACCTTCTTAATGCTGGTCCTCAACCTTCCTAACGCAACTCATGCTGCGGCGACCCTTACCCATAATATTATTTTGTTGCTACTTCATAACTGTCATTTTGCTACTGTTATGAATCATAATCAATATCTGATATGCAGGATATCTGATATGCAACCCTCAGGTTGAGAACCTCTGTTGTACACAGATGTGGCTTTTGCACATAACTTAGCGGGAAAAGACTGCTTGTGTGGCTTTTTTGCACTAGCTTGGCATTCTTTGCTTTTCAAGACTGTGTTGAGTTCTCACTCCCAGTTTCTTCTCTTTTGGTTTTCTACTTACCAACATCTCTCTGAGGAAGGGCAGGGCCTTACCACGCATGTGAAATCAAGCCCCCCTTCAAGGTGAAACTAAACCAAACATAACTCACAGCATGTTTGAGTGACTAGAAAGCCATTTTAAAGTGGCCTTGTATTTCTCATAACCAGTTTTATATATCTGATTGTAAGCTTGAAGTGTGTAAAATGTGACATCCTGGAGGTTTGGCTTTCTGTTCCTTGATTTTCTTGCTGGAAATTGAAGAGGAAATAAGGAACAATGCCAAGCCGGTTGTTAAGCCCAGGTTCTCATCCAACCTGGGGCCACTCTAGTGATAGAAACAGCCCTTTTGACCTACTTTGTTCAGTCTGATTTGGACCACCGTGGCTTAGAGTAGGTGGGTAAAACCTGTAGCCCAAGCTCTTCCCACCCAAAGGCCTGCTCTGCAGATCTCAGGCATCTGTCAGCAGGTGTGGCTTCTCCGACTTGCATCTGGCACAGGTGTCAGAGCACAGCAGCACACAGCTGGAAGCTGGCTCAGCACAGCCCTGCTCCCTGCCTCCTGTGGGGACCCTTCCTGGGGCAGCAGCATGGAATGGGTCTCAGCTTGTGCTCCTAGATAGCATTTGTTCCTTCTGCAAGCATGCCCTGAAGCTGTGAGCAGCTTTGCAGAGGAACCTGCCGGGCTTCTGCACAAGGTTTGCTTTCCTGACATCCTGGACGGCCATCCCATCTTATGGGCATTTTGCTCTGGACTAGGCGGGCCAGCAAGGAAAGAGGCCTCCTCTCAGGCTGCTGCATCAATGCTCAACCAATGGCTTCTCTGCAGACCCCAGCTGTATGGCCACCATGCCTGGCATGCTGCCTCCAAAAGTCATTGCGGGTGGGAGAGCATGGTGGAACAGTTTCTTATGTCTTTACTTTTTTCTTCTTGCCTAATTTTCTTTCCCTTTCTGTCTATAGAAATATTATGGGCTGGATACAAAATGGGGCGACATCGAGCAATGGATGGTAGGCCTTGAATATCATTTTAAGACTTAAATGGTTTATAATTGAATTCTGACTGCAGTTTAATTATGCCAGTAGATTCCACTTGCACTGTAATTTGATACTCAGAGGTCTTCCTCAGGGCATTTCTGCATCTGGTGTGGTGTTCTTAGGAACGGCCTGGACCTGTTCCTCTGTAGGAGGGGGACTGCTGATGTCTGCAGGCTGGTGTTGTGTGAGGCACCATTGCCGCTGCTTCCCCAGTTCCCTGCATCAGAAGATCCCTGGGGACTCAAGCGAGGCATGTGCCTTTGTGCAAGAATTTTCCAGAGAACCTCCGGTTACCATCAGAACATCTCACTGTTCTTGTTAGAACCAGAAGAGGCCCTAGACTGTGTCCTTCTTTCCTGGACAGCCAGCTGTCCTATCATCCCCATCTCCAAACTCACACACTCGACTTGGGCTCTCTTGCTGTTGGCTCCTCTGGTCTCCTCTGTGACCTTGAAAACCCCTACTATTGAGACCCCCCCCAATCTGTTTTCTTTAAGAACCTGTCTGCCTTCCCAGGGCAGCCAAGGCCAGGGAGCCTACCTGCCCTCAGGCATCTCAGGAGAGGTACCCATGTGGCAAGACTCTGGGTGGCACACCCTTTGGTGCTTTCCATTGATCCCAGAGCTAAGTTTTGGTCTTATTAAGCTACCCGCCTCTTCAGATCCTGGCTGCCGTCCTGGATTTTGATGCAGGCTTTTGGCATTGAAGTCCTGGAAATGTCCTTACCAAGGCTCCCCACCCTTAAACAGCCTGAGGAAGATTCAAGGCCATCTCTACCATCTTAGATGCTGTGTGTGATATAAAAACTCACGGCTGTGTTATACTTCCCCTAAGGTGTGTTTTCTTATCAAATCTTAAGGACAGTTAAAAGATGGCCACTTCCAGAAAGAAAAGCTGCGAACCAATTGTGAGCAGCTCTGTGCCTCCCACTTGTCCTTCAGAGACAAGCTTGCAGGAACCTGTTTGTCCTGGAGTCCATAAAGCAAGCTGGGTGGCATCCACCTTGGAGTTCTCTGGGGAAATCACTTCCCAAAGGGGAGTCAGTCCAGAGGGGAAGAGAGCTGATTTTAAACCCGATTATAGGGTTACAAAAAAAGCAAGGGTTCCCTTCCGCCCCAGCGCTTGCTCACTGCCCTCCGGCTGCTTCTAAAGCCACGAACTCTGCTGGTGTGTTTTTGGTTCCTAGGGACCTCCCCCAGAAGCTGTTTCCCACAGTCCTTCCCTTAGGCCCTTTAAACAAAACCAGAGAAAATACTGATTTGCCATGTAGATCTGAAATGCAGTATTCTGAGGATCTTCTGTGCTTTTCTAAGGATTCTGCCTTGCTCTCTCTAACCTCTCTCTGCCATTCCCTTTGCTTCGGTAGGAAGACAGCGAGCGCTACTCTCGTAGATTCCGAAGAAACACATCGGTCAGTACCACGCACCTTCACAGCAAGGGACAAGTTGACGGAACCTTAATTGTTCCTTTAGTGGCTGAAATAGATACAATAGTTGCTATTATTGGTATACAACTGCTGTCTTTACCTGAATAAAGACTGTACTCTTTATTGGGCTAAATTGTGTAAAGAAGTTGTGTTTGGGATTTTTAAAAAACTGAATATTGAATCCAGGGCCTCATGCAAGTTTAGACACCCTACCTACCACTACTAAACTGTATCTTCATCCCTGTTTGGAAATGCTTAAGTATTGTTATTAATATAGTATTCCCCACAGTGTAAATGCTTAGTGTTGCTGTTAAATACCCATAAATAATTTTTATAATCATTGAGGCTTATTAATAACCCTCCTTATGTGTTTCCATAAGCAGTCTTAGGCCTACTGAGGCATACTGAGGGCCTGGGCTCACACCCTCTGAGCTCAATGGGTGACCAATGGCTGGTCCACCCATTGCTGCGGAGTCGGATCGGCAGGTTCTTCCCAGTCCGGCTCACAGTTGTGTTCTCATCCTGTCTTTTACTAGGCTTCTGATGAAGACGAGCGCTTGTCCGTGGGTAGTCGCGGCAGCCTAAGGGTCAGTAACGGCGTGATTGCTTCTGCATGGCACACCTTTGATTTCCTGTCTCTACTTTCGGTCCTTAGAGCATCACCCTCTCCTCTGCTGGTCCCCCACATCACTGATGAAACGCTTGTATATAAGTTAACCGAGGGCCGGGTGTGCCGGGCTGGGCTGGGCTGGGCTGGGCTGGGCTGGGGAGAGGGTGGGTGTTACTTGTCATTTCCCAAAGAGTAGAAGGTGTCCGTTTCTCAGTAGTTTTCCCACAACATGAAACTACAGGACTGTAGTTAATGATTGTCTCAGAATTGTTGGTGTGATGGACTGGGACATGAAAACACACTGCATGCCCACTTTGCCACACACTCTCCAGTAAAAGCTAGCCTTGGTTAAACCAGCCGAGAGTTGGACTGGGGAAATAGTTCAGGTGGTCAAGGAGGACCTGAGTTCCACCCACCCAGAACTCACAGTGAAGAAAGCCGTGTGCGGTGGTATATGCTTGTAATCCCAGTTCAAGGGACAATTAGTGAAGCTGACTGGCCACCTAACTTAGCCTTACTTAGCAAGTTCTAGGCCAGTGAGAAGCCATGTCTCAAAAGGAAAAAAAAATAGAAGGCTAGAAGGTATTCCTGGAGAATGAAATGACACTTAAGTTGTCCACTAGCTTCACGTGTGTGTACATGTGTGTGAAAACACATTCAAAAGTAGCCATACGTTATTGAAGATGTTTCTGCAATGGCTGAAGGCTCCCTGGAGAGGAGGCTGTGACCTCCATCATCCCCAGTCTTCCAATCAGCTATAGTGAGGGTTCTTCTTTGCAGTGCTGGGCTTGGATGTAGAGCCTCACCTGTCTAGGCAAGTATTCCATCACTGCACCAGAAGCTCCTCACTGACAGCTCCACGGCTAGTGAACGCAGCCTCTGTAGCTGCATTAGGTGTCCGTGCGTGCTCTGGAAAACAAAGCAGAGCAGTGGGTTTGAGCTTAGTAAGCGTGTCCGTTCGATGGGCTGCAGAGTGGGCATGGCATCTCATAATGTGATAACTAGGTCTCCAAGCAGCCACTCTGGTGTACCAAGGGTTGGCTTCTCATCACAGTGACAGTTAGGTCACACAGTATTACCTCTTGACTAAACATGCATCAGGGGTGTGCCTAACTTGGCATATACCAATAAAGCCGCCACCCCTGTCCCTTTCCTCCTAGCTTAAAATCAGACCCTGTGTGGTTTTGTTGGGCAGTTGCATGTGAAGTGAGTGCTAGCTGGGAAATTTCTTCTGAGTGTCTTTGACGATGCAGCTGTGACTTCCTCACAGGCCCCTCAGACACGATCTGCTTTAGAGGAAGCAAGATTTATGTAAGCAGAATCTAAGTACAAGCTCGGTTTGGGACATCTGGGGCCAGACCCAGGCATTGCAGCTGTGGGAGTGTCAAAGGTCTGGCCCTCGAAACCCAGGGGAGGAAGAACAGTTGGGCATCAGGGGAGGGACTGGAAGGGCAGAACAGAGAGCTGGTCCTTGGATGTCACTTTCTGGTGGTAACTTTGCAAGAGAGCTTTACCCAGAAATGCCAAGAAGGAAGCCGATGATCAGGGATTGGAGATAGAACAGACAGGAGACAGAAGCAGAACCCAAATCTCTGGAATAATGTGTCATCTTCAGACCTGTGGTCCCTCAGGTTCCCCAGGGAGGAATTTCGCCATCTTAAGAGTCTAGGGGTAGAGATGGGGGCTGTCCTGGCTCCAAAGGGTTTATTGTAGTGTCAACACCGCCAATGTTATGGCATTCATTCACCTTTCGTATGAGCCTCTAGTGAATTGGGTCTCCACGCTGGACATCTTTGTCAGATTCCGGTGTATCTGTCCTAAGGTCTGAAGCTTCACATGGGAGGTCCTCAGCGAGCCAAAGACGAGAATGGGAGAAAGTCAGTGAATTTCACTGTCACATGCATGTATGACACGACTCTCCATGGTAGTGCGTAAAGGCCAGTGCTACCAGGCCTGACAACCTGAGTTCAAACCCGGGAACCCACATGGTGGAAAGTGACTTCTGAAAGTGATCTTCTGAGTTTCACTTACACTGTGGCATGTGCCACCACCCCAAAAATTACTTTGTTTTTTTTGGGGGGAAGGGTTCAAAGAATTAGAATAAAAAAGGAAATCCAGATTTGAGAGCTGGGGCCCTGGAAATAAGAGTCAAACCTGCTATTCTTATTGGTGTGGGACAAGCCCAAGAGCATTTAGGGCCCCACTTGAGGTCAAGGTGACAATGCCACTCCTGATTCCCCCAGAGACTTTCACACCTGCCAGGTGCCCAAAACTCTGTTCCCTGCTGGTTGGAACAGCTGAGAACCTCAGGGCATCTGTCAACCCTGCCGAGTGCAATCACAGCTCACTCAGTGTCTGTGGAGGCCAGATTATGCCGCTTAATATAGTAATAATATGAAGCCTTTACTGTGCAAATTCCTAAGATGGTTTCTTTCTTGACTCCCCAGACATGCCTTCTCTATTGAGATGACAACGATGATAAGCCCTAAAGGCCAGGAGGGGTAGTTATCATCCTGGGATCAACATGCATGGTCCCCTGGGGAAACCAAGATTGGGGGGTTATCATTAGGTTTTAATTATCTTTATTTAAAACCTGGCAATGGTACATCTCTAGACCTTTCCCTAATTTAATTAGATCATATCTATGTCAAGAAGGAAGTATGATGCAAATGACTTTGTGTTTCATGAACTAAACAACTGTTGCATAGAAGCAATTTAATGTTCTTAGAGTTTATGATGGCTATCATTCTGATGTATGTGTTTTCTTTTAAGTAAGACCTTAGAAGTCATGGGAAATGTGTCTCTGTTAAGATTTTAAAGGTTGCCTAGTTTTGCCTCTAAGATTGCTTAGCTCTGTCTTATCTCTGGCACTCCCATTTCTATTTTCCTCTTCTACCCTTATGCCAACAGGCCCAGCCTGAGCCGGAGTATGGGAGTCCTTACGCCTGGGTGAGGTGGTCAGATAATTTTGCTGTGTGACTCTAACTGTGTGCAGTGACAGATGATAGCCATGCTGTTTCTACTAACTTCCTGGGTGCTTTTCCAAAGTCCCAACTGCCAGTCTTCACCCAGGATACTATGAGGCCATCACCATCCCCCTGCCTCCTGGCCTAAAGCATGGATTGCAGGATCTGGGCCCCCGCTCACTAGCGGGTGCTTAGTGTTGGTTGTTGGCCACCCACCATGGGTTCCTCAAAGAACCCACCAGACTGAGAATTCCCAGGGCCTGTCTGTGTCCTTTTAAAAGACTACGTGTGAAGAAATCATTTTGCTTAATAAACCCTATTCTTTCCTAATCCGTAACCATTCAAATTAAGAGTACTAGCTGGTGTCAGCCAGGCGGTGGTGGTGCACACCTTTAATCCCAGCAATGGGGAGGCAGAGACAGGCGGATCTCTGTAAACTCAAGGCCAGTCTGGGCAACAAAGTGAGTTCCAGGACAGGCTCCAAAGTTACACAGAGAAACCCTGTCTCAAAAATACTACTACTACTACTACTACTACTACTACTACTACTACTACTACTACTGATGATGATGATGATGATGATGATGTACCAGCTGGCTCTTTTGCTGTGAAAATAACATTTGAGAAAGACTCCAGTTCCAGCAACAAAAATAAAGTCCTTGAAATGAGCCTTTTATCTGAGAGTCCTAATGCCTTCCATCCCTTGGAAATGTGTATACACCCAAAAGAATTCTCCAGTGAGTTTTGCAAACCTGTAATCTCGTCCCCGGGAATTCGCAGGTGTGATATTTTTTCTTTAATCTCAGATCCCCTGGGCTTCACGTATTCTCCATCTCAAAATTATTTGGAAAAATTACTTTTATCTTTAATGCCGATCATTAATAAATTGTGCCACGTGACTGCTGAGCGTGTTTGATCCCCCAGGGTCCCCACAAAGCTGAGTATAGGAACTCTTACCCCATCTCCCTCAGTGTGCCACTGTAACAGCCCTAGCCTGGTGAGGCAAGCCAGCTAGGAGGAAGCACAGGACGAGGCCTAAGATTCAGGGTGTGCCCCGGCAGCACCTGCCCCCAGCCACAGAGCACTGCCACAGCTTACTGTGAAACTAGCACTTTCCACACTTTTAAGGAATCAAATGCATTTAAAACTTGTTTCTAGATATCATCCTTTGTATTTTAAACTCCAAGTCGGTTTCAAGAGTTGGTCCTTGAGCTGCGTATGAATTTTAGCCATGGCCAGGAGCAGTTTTGGATTTCACTTTAGAGTGTTTTCTTTTTCTTTTCTTTTGGAGACAGGGTTTCTTTTTATGTATTCCCAGCTATCCTGGAACTTGCAAACTTTCTCTGTAGACCAGGCTAACCTCGAACTCACAGAGATCCTCCTGCCTCTGTCACTCAGGTGCTGGGATTAAAGGCGAGTGCCACCACCATCCAGCCTTTGTCTTTTCTTTTAAAAATTAATTTGAATGCATCAAGTGTGCCACTCACAAGTTTCAACTAACCTTTCTTGTTTTGTTTCCCACTTTAATGACCTCTGAATATGCCTATGACTTACACAGAGAAACAGACAGCAGGCATTGTCCATCAGAAAGACTGATGTCATGACTATCTAGTACAGGCTAAGCATACCCCTGCTTTGCTAGAGTGAGGATCCTCCAGTGTCAAGCCCTCCTACCTTCTGGTATGACCATCAGGTGCCTCCAGAGGCTAATCGGGCATCCAGGAGACCCACCAACACTCATGTCCCCCTCATCATGGCCCTGTAACTTGTTCATTCTTGTGTAGATTGTCATGGCTGTGAAAGTGTGGGTGGAGTGAATAACTTCCCCAAGGGCACAGGGCAGACTTTGTATTCACCACTTGAGACTCTTAGGCGTGAGACAGATAAACCCCTTTCCATCTTTACCAGATGTGAGGCCACTCTTCCTTTTCCTATCTTTGAAGCTGCTTTGGTCTCTGATGGCTTTTACCTCATACATCATTCCTTTATACAATAAAATAAACCATTTCCTGTAGATGCAGCGGAGTGTGTTAGATGGCCCCTTGCATGGGGGGAACAAGGGAGCCAGGCAGGCCAGGTATGTCCAGTCTTCAGATAATTTGGTTTGGTTTCTTCCTAGAGGACAAATGATAACATCATTAAGTCCACCTTCCCATCTCACCTAGAAATACAAAAGAGGAAGAGTGGGTGACTGAAAGGTGACTCCTGGAGGTTTACTAGTTCTTTCTCAGGAGACTTTAGTTACAGGTCACATGGACACTATTCTGAATCTTAGGGACATGGTTTCATTAGGGCTATATTTTCCGATCCTTACCTGGAATCTAACTGACCTAACTGACTTGGGCAGGTCCCTGCCCTCTAGTCTGGTGTTCAGCCTTCTTGAAATCTAGAATTTCCAAAGCACTAAACTAAGACTGGACACAAAATTACTTACCCACATAAACAAACGCATGCATGTATGCGCATGTGTGCACGCACACACACACACACACACACACACACACACACACACACACACAAGCATATGCGAGCACACACACGCGTTTAAGAAAATTGTCCAGAAAAGCAGCTCCGTCAGGCCATGTGCCTCACTCACTGGAGAGAATGTTACTGGTTTTTTGTTTTGTTTGCCAGACCTTTTCTGAGTCGCAGTGGAGTGAGTGGCATGCTGGCAGTTTGCGGGTGGCCAGGCTTTGTGCTTCCCTGGGCTGCCCCATTCTTTCCCTTCATTCCCTCTGCAGAAAAGGCTCAGTGTACTGGTGGGTAATTGTTACTCTCTGGTTTGTACCTGTGCTCTTCCTTATGCTGATGTGACCTCTTCTCTCTCTGTTGAAACAGACTAACGGTTATGATGGAGACTATTGCGGATCCCAGTCCCTAAGTAGAAGATCTGGCAGGGTTAGTACAGCAACCGTGCATGGCACGTGTTCTCAGGGCTGCTGCCTCATTGTGTCTAAAATGTATTGCTAAATTTAGTTACTTTGCTCTTTTTGTATTACCCTGGCTCTCCACCCCCCACGCCTGTAGCTCATTCTAACATTCTCAGAATGTTAGCCTTCTAGCATTCCTAGCATGATTTGCATTCTAGATGTTACATGGGGTAAAAGCTGATAAGCATTCCTAAAAAGACCCAGGAAGCAGAATTAGCTTGTCTACTGTCTGTTGCCTTCGCATGCATGTCTTTTGGTGAATCGGCTCTCACGTGGATGGAAGCCCACCATTTTCAGTTCTCCATATTTCAAGCTTTAATGTTTGTTTTAAAGATGCACAAGTGAGAGCCTGTACTTTTCTGATGGGCAGAGGACAGAATTCTGACGTCTTAGGTGCTCACGGTCAAGGGTGGAAGGCAAGCATTCTGGTGAAGAAGCCAGAGCAGTGCAAGGAGAGCCAGAGAGAGGCCTGGGCTCTCTCAAGGGTGTAGCTGTTGGACATTTCAGAAGGTTAAATTGGACACATTTTAATTAAGCCGCAAGATCCAAACAGATTAATCTGAGTTAAATGACCTAATACCTTCCTGTTTTTAATGTCATTTATCCCTTCTGGTAATGTTTCTTGTGTAAAATTTAATCTATTTTAATTATATTAAGATAGCATTTAGTCAATTCAATTCCATTTCTAGGCTCTTTAGATCTCTCTCTCTCTCTCTCTCTCTCCACACACACACACACACACACACACACACACACACACAACTAACAGTTTCAGCTTTTCTAAACTGGTAGAACAGGTTGCTTGAGCCTTCTCAAACCTGTTTAAAATTACCTGTGCTTTTTGTATGGTCCCCTAAACCTTTTCTAGTTCCAGACTTCAGAGAACTCCTAGTTAAAACCTTCTGTTACCCTTCACACTGACACCTGCTGAGTCATTAAGGCAGCTCGGCCCTACAGGGACACAAACCTGCAGTCGCTGCCCTGTGCATGTCCTTCAGTGGTGTGGCCAACTGTACTCAGCAAGCCTGCAGAAGTGGCTGCCAGGATAAGCGATAAGAGCTTCAGTGTTTCCCAATATTGACCAGTCGTGGCTTTCCTTCATCGTGTTTTGCCATAACTGAAGTTATTTGGCAGTTCTTAGGTCGAACTTCTTTCCACTCTCTCTACACTCCTCTCTACACATCCGTGGCTCAGGGTGACATCTATGTGTCATACATATATCCAGTACAGGTGTGCTTTATGATTTAGTTAAAGTTTAGGCAATGCCTCTGCAAGTCAAAGCTAAAAGGCCTGATTACAAAACGGCTCACGGAGTGAAACTGGATGTAAAATTGGTCTAACAAGTCGCTAGAGAGAGTCACATGACTGAAGAACAAAATAGCCTTCATCTAGTTACACTGAAGAAGCTCTGAACCTCACAAGGGACTCTGGAGGAAAGAGTAGATGGAAAGAGGAGCTCCCCAGATGCAAAAGAACCAGACACTTGCCTGATACAAGCATGGGAATGTCTGTCTCCTCCCTGCTTGGTTACCACATCTCCTGGTCTCCTGTGCAGTGTCGCCTCCCCCACATGCTCTACAGAGCATACACAACGCCAGCCGCCTCCACGGCATAGGTGAAAGCTGGTTCTCAGCCTCCCCCTGCCTCTCTGCATCTAGGGGATGGACTAAGCAGAAGAAAGGCTGTTAATTACCTAAGGAGATAGACAAAGAGGAGAGTTGGGTGTATGAGGTCTTGGGTGGTTTGACACGAGATTTGGTAAGCAACTGGCTAATGCTAATGGAGCACTCAGCTTCGCGGAGACAGAGCTCCGTGGTGTGGAAGGCTCACAGCTCAGGCATCTAGGCTCACTTGGTAAGAATTTATGCTGCAAATCCTTCAGGTGAACCAGGGTTCCTGGGTCCTAACATTGGGGTGCCTGTGCTTGCCGTGGGAATGGGCAGGGTAAGGAAGCCCTCACCGCTCACAAACTCTCCGTTTTTGGTGCTCAGAATTCCAGCTACAGTGGTGGCGATTGCAGAGTCTCTGCTTTGTCATCCTCCAGGGAGGAGAAGTTGGTTGGTTCCCATTTAAATCTTTCACCTCCTCTCTACAGAAACTGCAGGTTTTGTAGCATGCACCCTTGTGTGTGGGATCCCCTCTCCCCCACTTGGAATGGCTGTTCTACTGAATTCTGAGAGAAATTAACGTGTGCTACGTCATTCAGACTTACCACTGTCCTGTGTTTAGCATAAGTTGTCACATTCAGCCAACTACCATGAGTGAACCAATGGCATGCTTGTGTATTTTGTTTTCGGTTTAGAACCAATCCAAAGGGGGGAAATGAGAAGCCTGGACCTTCTCACCTCCTCTCTGAAAACAATGATACTCCGTAGCCACTTTGTCAGGGGTGGTGTGGCCTCAGCATGAAAATCCATTTTAGTCTAGCTATCTGCATACATGCACATGCATTAACCTGGACAGGTGATTTCTATTTATTGAATAATCCTACCAGTTGTAGCTGGCATGTCCTAGTTAAGGCTCATCCACTCACTGAACTAGGGAACCAGCTTAGGTAGGTGGACATAGGCCCACATAAGCCACTGGATGGGCACTCCTGAGTTATTCCCAGAATTCAGGCCATCACTGCTGGGTCCCAGCATCACAGTAAATGGGATGAAGTGAGACTGATTTCCCCAGCACTGTCATCAGAATGGATGTAAAACTTAAAGAACAAAGAGAAAGAGCTGGAGAGATGGCTCAGTGGTTAAGAGCACTGGCTGTTCTTGCAGGGGACCTGGGTTCGGTTCCCAGGAGCTCCCTGGCAGTTCATAACCATCTGTAACTCCTGTTTCAGAGAATTCAGCATCCTCTGCTGGCCTCCAAATGCACCAGGCACACACAGTGCGCGTTCATCTATTCGTGCAGAACACTCAAACATAAAGTAAAATAAGTCGATTTTTTAAATTAAAAAAATAAAGAGAAAACAAAATCCCTAAAGAATTAAAGGATTCACCCAAGTGAAACAGAGCCCATGTCCAACCCAACTAATTTAGCAGAAAGAATCTGTACCCTGAGAGTTCAAGGTCAGAATTAGAGTTGGCCCTTTCAGACATAAAACACATTTTTCCAGACTGGATCTCAGGAACTTGTCACTTTAGCCTGTCAGTGTGCCTGCCTAATTCATTCTTATAATGTAATGTCCACCAAGCGGGTGAGACCAGACACCATCTCCCGTGAACTATTACCTAAGGCAGAAGCTGAGGTCCCTATAAATTTCTGATTAGGACTTTACCAACCAGATTTTAAAAGTCAGAACTCAGATTATGAAGACTAAAACCACCAGATCCTGTTATTGGTTAAAATCAATCCCCCGCCCCGTGTGTGTGTGTGTGTGTGTGTGTGTGTGTGTGTGTGTGTGTGTGTGTGTGTCTTGCATGTGCACACTGACTTAAAGTCCTAACTCAGTCTAGTGGAGTCGTTCTGGTTCTGTCAATTATGGACTCTTGTTCCCCGACTCTCTTTCCCTCCTGCCCAACAAGTTGTGGTTGTGTCAAAGACAGCTTTCTGTGTGTCCAGCCCTAACCCACCCGTGAGATGGAGTGATTTCACACCTCCCCACGCACCCACCCGACTTGACTGTTTTCTTTCATTGCAGGGATTCTTTTGCTCCGACCTCGGCCTTCCCAGTAGTGGCCTTGCTTCCAAGCCCCTGTCTGCCCAGAATGGAACCCGGGTCTGTTCCCCCACTCTTTCCTCTGCAAAGCACTTTGGGACTGGCACACTTAGAGGGCATCTCAACCTCTTCAGTGTGCAGTCAATGGGGCCAGGCTCAGGCTGTTTGGAATGGCTTACTTAGCTAGCTTGCTGAGACTTTCCTCAATCTCCTAAAAATGTCATTTAGGACCTAATATGGAAAAACAGACCTTAGGGAAAGAAGGGGTGTGTGAAATGTATACTCAAAACAAAACAAAACCTTCGAGTTCAGAAAACTGGTCTCTTGGGTTTCTCCATTTCCAGCAATTGTTCCCCTATTTGGGGTTCCAATTTGCTTTTTAAAAATAATATTTTTCTTTTGTAAACGTGTCCAGGAAGCAGCCTGCAAGGTCTCTGTGTACATTGCCTCCTGCATCTTGGAGAAGTGGACAGGGATGAGCATTTCTTTGACTCTCTGCCCCTTTCCTATTTTCACAAGGCCAAGGTTCAAATCCAGCCAGAATGGGCCTTTGTTGCTCTGGGCCCCGGAGCTCTTTTGCAGCACAAGGGCACCGTGTTAGAAATCCCAATGCACGTGCTCTTTTGGAGGTTGGCTGTCTCCTTCACAGGCAGACTCAGCTGCTGGAAGATCTGTTGCTTGGCCCTGCATCTTTCCCTGCTCTCTCTTGTACCCTATGCTGCGGGTCTGTACTAAGTCCTGCCTCGGCTCTGTAGCAGAGTCCTGTTCCTCAGAGAGCTGCGTCTATACCCCGGCATGAACCCTCAGAGCTCTGTGCTATCTGTATTCCAGGTGTGCATCCCCTTGGGCTTTTGGAAGTTTCCAACCCTGAGCAGCCAGCAACAGCCTTACACTCCCGTTGTGTCTTGACTGCTGCAGTGACCCTGATAGAAACAGTCATACTCTTTCTGACACATTCTCTCTGTAGTTTTCTGTACCTGAGGGCATGGTTCAAAGTCCCCCTTGATATCAAAATCCAAAGGTACTCAAGCCCCTCAGATAAAGTGATGTGGCATTTGCATAATGCCAGCATATCCGCCTGTGAATTTTAAGTCAGCTCTAGCTTATTCGTGATGCCTAATATGTAAATGTTGTGGAATAGTTGGTACACTGTGTTCAGAGAATGATGCGGGGAGAGTCTGTCCATGCTCAGGGCACATTGGTTTGTTTTGTTTTGTTGTTTTCAGATATTTTGGATCCTTGGTTGGTTGAACCCAGGAATGCTAAACCCTTGATATGGGGTTGAGCTGTGAGGTAGCTGGGTGGCCTTGAACCTGGCCCGGTGACTATGTCCATCTGTTGGCTTTGCTTTGGGCCGTCTTCCAGCATCGTCTGAAAATAAATAATTGAATACAATAGCCCCATCCCAGAGATGCTGGGAAAGTCTGTGATTTTCTTTTTTTTTTTTTTTTTTTTTTTTTTTTAAGTCTGTGATTTTCTAGTTGGAAATTGTATCATTTATCTTTTCTGTAAATGCTGAATTTCCATATGTCCAGTCCCTTGAAAACACCATACCTTAACTCTGGACTGTCCTTCTAAGCATTGTATGATAGTTACTTAGTTGCCAGAACCAGACTGCATGGCATGGCAGCCTTAATGTTGCTGTCTGTTGCTGTTTTCCCAAGGTTTAAAGCCTGCAATTCGCTTTCCTCCTGCAGCCTTCCTTTCTGTGCGGTGCTGCCCGGCCTGCTGGGAGTTACTGGGTGCGTGTGCTCCCCACCCCCACCCTGCATGCTCCCCTCTGCGTGTTGCACATGCTCTCCTGCCCTGAGCCCCTTTTCCTGCCCTGCTGGGGAAGCAGCACTTACTCACAGCTTATCCGCCCTTTTGTGGTCTGTATCGGTCCTGGTTAGTCAGATCTGGGCTTTCTTTCCCCTGACTGCTGACAACAGCTGTCACCCTGTTCCATCTCTCGGAAGACTTATTTAAGGTTGTTAGGAAGGAAACAATGACAACATTTACCTATTGGCAGAAAGACAGATGGCTCCTGAATGTGTTGACAGCTGTAATAGACTCTAATCCACGTTGTCATAGTACTTTGAAAATTTCCATATGTCTATATAATTTTGGAAGTTTCCAGTTTTAAATGCAGGTTCTTATATTCTTCAGAAAACTAGGTTTTCGAAGTTACTGTATTAACAACTGGGACTTTCCACCACATTGCACACTTAGGGGTTAAGTATGTGTACATGGCTAAGCTAGCCAGTATTTCCTGAAGAGAAACAAGGAAAACTCAGGTGTCTTTAAATGGGACAGAGTTTGACATCACTGCCTGAGATCTTGTAAACCTCTTTCTCTATGATTAACTGCATGCAATGTTCAAGGTAATCAAATACTGTTTTCTGTGTAGCAACTTCCGAAGAGATATAAAATATCCAACATCGAAACGATAATTACCATAATGTTTTATTCCAAAGCCACTTCACGCAAGAATAATTGTGTTGACAAGGCATGTGAGTTTGCTTTGACGAACTTCAGGACGTTTGAGTTGCTTGCCAGTTTTCGATCTTGATTGGTAATTCTCATGTGGAATGTTTTTCAGAATAACAGTTTCCAACACTCTCGGGAAATTGCATGCCAACTTGCAGCCACTTCAATGTCTGCCTTCTGATTCCTACACCTTTTTTTTTCTCTCTGTGGCTCTCTGAAGAGCTGAAGAGGGTGACACGGAGCCTACATGGAGTTTTCCGGACCCTCTCCCTGGCACATATCACTCTTGTTAACCTTCCCTTTCAGCGTTTTCTCTGTAGTCCTTTAAAAAGGAGCGTGTTTCCTGCCCTGACAGTCTGTTCTTGTCGCAGGCGTCCGTGCTGGATGAGAGTAGCCTCTATGGGGCTCGAAGGGGAAGCGCCTGTGGCTCTCGAGCTGTAAGGCGCTTTTCATGTTTCCCATCATGCCTCACTGTGTGCTGCATGACCCACGGGTGTTTGCTGGATGGTGCCTGATGTCACAGGAGGAAACGCTCTCTGTGTTTTCCTTTGTGATAAAGGTCAGGGATGATGGAATCAGGAAATCTTTGCTTGTTAATTTCGTGTCCTCGCTCACCAGTTTGTACCGAGGTCAGAGACTCGCCTTAGTTGGGTTTCATCTGCTTCAGTACCTGTAGCTTCCAAGTAACATGATGAGTAATGAATTTCTGAACCTGAGAAAAGGAGAAAGGGGTTTGGACAGACCCAAGGGTTGTTGTGATGGTGCTGGTCTCACTTTGCAGGACTTGCTCTGTCTCCTCCTGATCCTGAGACAGCTCGTACTTGTGTGTGGTAACCCAATCTTGACACCCTGGGAGGAGTTTCCACCCATCTGAGCAGGCCTCCTGGAGGCCTGTTTCTCACAGGAAGTGAGAGCAGAGACGGGCCCTACAGACATTCTCTTCTTTGCGGTGGGCATGTCTATGCGGGCCTGTCCTAACTCCTGTTTCACAACCTTCGCATGACCAATGAGATGGAGGTGTGATTCAAACTCAGAGCTTTCTGACTTACATTAGCTGCCCCTTGGCCACTTGACTCCTCGACATAGGGGATACCTGAGGCCTGGCGACATGAATGCTTCTCTTCCAAAGGGTCAAGTCAGTCTAGCTTGGAAGGAAGTAGGAAGGAAACAACATGGCAAGGTCCTTATGTCTCTGTACGCCCCACACCTGAGTGCAAACTTGTCTTTATCCAGTGAAGAGATGTAGTTGGGATGTCTTTGCAGCTCTGACCATGCTGGCCACAGCCCTTTAAAACGCCCAGTGCTTTTGTTTAACCCTCAGTGACTTCTGGACATGAGATGACACATAGGGCCTGGGGACATGATATAGCTGCTGGTTTTCAGGAGGGTCAAGTCAGGCCAGCTGCTCTGAGAAGTGTTCTGACCCGGGAGCCTTGGGCTGGTAACAGGAGGTGCAGTCTCTCTGACCATTACTAGTGAAGAGCTGGGCTCATTTGTTCCTGCATTCAGCAAGTGTATCAGGCCCTTATCTGCTCACTGGAGAGCCACCGGAAACTGAATAGATGTGTGCTCTGCTCACGGGGGCTGGCCCTCTGGTGGGAAGACAGAGATGACCCTTAAGATGGCATCATAAGCACCCCCAAAGATCCAGACTCCTTATAGTTCATAGTGAAGGTGCTGCTTGCAGCCACAGGTCAGTCTGGATTTTGTCCAAGGGCAGGTGGCCGAATACAAACTAAAGTTTAGAAGCTACAGCCCGGTGGCCGTCATCTTCCTTTATCAAGAGTTAGGAAGCTTAAATGGACAGGTAGACAGGGGTACCCAGAAGACAGATTCTCCAGTTTCCACCTGGAAAGGTGGCAGAAAAGCAAAACTTCCCCTTCAGAAAAGCCAGGCCTCTTCTTGGCTAGTTTCAGAGCTGGGATGCAGTCGAAGGCAGCTCAAGCTCTCACGAAGGAGGTGAATACAGGAGATGGGATGCACACCCACGTTGAACAATGCTCGGTGTTTGCCGCAAGCTGCATCCCATGGATAATGCAGTTGTATTTTATTCTTGATAGATGTTCACCTGATCTTGCAGCAGGTACAAACTCCCTTTCCGAGCCTGGTTTGCTCCCTAACCTGTCTTTTCTCACGGTCATGTATGTGTGTAGCTAACCTCCACACTAACTGGAGCTCCATCTTGGTGGCTTTGTTCTCCTTACCTCTTTGCTGACCCTGTTCCTTTGTTTCTATCTCTGCATCCTGTGGTGGCTCCGTGGTAGCCCTCAGAGTACAGCGGCCACCTCAACTCCAGCTCCCGGGCCTCCTCTAGGGCCAGCTCGGCGCGGGCCAGCCCTGTGGTAAGTCTGCTTCCTGGCCCTGCTGCCCTTCAGCTTCCTTCCTTCCTTTGCCCTTCCCCTCTGCCTCCCTGTCCTTTCCCCCTTGCATCCCACCCGTTATCCTTCACCTCTCTATCCCTTAGAAATGACCCCTGTCTTTGAAAGCCAGTGCAGGGTGAAGCTAGAAACTTCTCATTTTATTTTGGGTCTTCGTGAAAAATGGGATTGGGAAATGGCTTTGAGTTTAGAAGACAATTGGGTGGTGTCAGGGCTGCACTGCTCAGCTTCTCAAGGGCCATAACGGAACAGATGTCATTAGTGATTGTTAGAAACGAGGCTTGAGATGGAAAAATCCATTCTGGGAATGTAAACAGTGGCCACGTGTGTGGATGTGCTGTATTTTACAATTTAAAATTTCGAGGGCTTGACTTTTAACATTGGCTTTGCAGTAGTGGGGGGTTAGCAGACCTGGCAAGTTTTCAAATAAAGTGTAGGGCTGTAAATGCCTTGCCAACCTCGGTTCTGCTGAGGTCACCTGTTGTCACATTTGCTCAAAAACTGCATAGACGGTGTCACCAAGGCTCAGCATGTGCCAGATGTGGCAGAGAAGCCAAGGTCCCAAGATTGGATCCTACACAGTTTGACAGTTTCACCTGATTGGTTGGTGGCTTTCTTTGAGGCTGCTTTATCATTATCTAAACAAGGAATTGTTTTGTTTTGATTTTGTGGGCCGTATTCTGCTGTCTTCCCCTATTGTTGTCTGACTAAATATTATAAGACAGAGTCTCTTTCTGAGACTGGTACTTGTTGATTTGACTGAGCTGGCTAGTCAGTAAGCACCTAGCATCCTCCTGCCTCAGTGCTAGGATTGATTACAGGTACACACCAACAACCCGGCTTAAAAAACAAACAGGGGGAAAAACGTGGTTACTAAGGATCAAACTCAGACCCTCATCAAGCCTGCATAGCAGGTACTTTACCAACTGAGCCACCTACCCAGTCCCTTTGTTTGTGTCTCACAGCCCCAGATGGCCTTGAACTCACTGTGTTATCTCCACCTCCCAAGTGCTGGGGCTCCAGGTGTGTTGTGTCACACCTGGCTGGACAGCTTTGGCTGGGGTGGGGAGACACACGCAGGCTGAAGCAAGAGCTGTGGGTGGAGGCCTACGCTTGGAAAGCCATGGGTGGAAAGTGCAGGCAGTCCAGGTCAGTCTCTTCACCAGCTCACATTACAAAACCCAGTACACATGGTTTGGGACTCAGTTCTCTGGCACTGTATTGCCTGGGATTGGTCCCTACACCACAGAATGCAAGGGAGCCAAGGCGTACTACTATAACACAAATGAGTTCATTGTGGGGTTTTCTACCAGAAGCAGCTCCCCCACCCCCAGAACCAGTGGGATCCCTTGCAGCTATGAGCCTCCCCACTGAGTCAGTTCAATGGCCTAGTGCCCCTCTACTCCACTATGTGTCTTGCCTTTAAAATAGAATAGCTGTCTTGAGCACTTCAGGCTTTTTGGTAGTATAACATATGCACACTAATCCATGAGGAGCCTTCAGGTCACTAGGAACAAAGTTTTTTTCCATGACAGTTTAGTGTAGACTCCTCTTCTTTGTGCATAATAATTGAGTGTGCACTTGAGGAACAAGTGGGGGTTTGTAACCAAGAGAAGTCTATAGCTTGACTCCCCACAACCCCCATCCCACCCCACCTCTGTGGCCTGAGTACTGTCTGCCCCGGGTGGCAAAGCAGGATTCTTTGTCATCACATGGATTTAAGTATCATGATGAAGTCATGGTATGACAACATTCGTGGTTACTGTGACTGGAAAGACGGATCCCTCTGTGTGTGTGTGCTTTCTAGATCTTTGAAAAATTTACACACATGAAACAAGTTTGGTTGTTGTTTTTGTATAGAGGTGCATTGTACATCTGTGCAGCCTGTGAGGCAAGGGAATTAATCTCTTTGGGGTGTTGGGAACTTGGGGGTGTGGTCACACCCCTTACCCTTACTAAGTCCATTGCAGAGATAATCAGTAGATATTTTTTCTCCTCTAGTCACCTGTTTGTTGTCCCAAGGGTCCATAGATCGTTGTTTCTGTTGTCTCATTTAGTGAGCAAAGGTCAGGGCAGAGATGTGTGGAGGACATGTCACCCCGGTACACTATGCTGACCAAGGAACCTCCTGTGTGTGGCTCTCAGGTGCAGTGGCGCTCTGTAAGTGCAGGGCAGTCCCAGGAGATTGTTCTGTCAGTGGGATGGTCACTGACTTTTGCCAGGTCCCTCTCCCATGGCCCTTGCCCTGACCTCCTCCTCCATCTCAGGCAGGAAGACCCACAAGTCCAAACATGAACTTCTGGACTTCTTCCCACCAGCAAGGCTGTACAGGCTCACAGACACTTTCTGTTGCCAACCAACCCAAATCCCACCCCCACCCCACCCCCAGTGGAGTAATAGCCCCAGAAAAGCATGGTGTTAACACTGAATCTTGAAAACAGCAGGAGTGAGGACTAGCTCCATCCTTTAGGCTTCTTTAGGTACCTGGATGCTGGGATTTTCAACCTGTGCCCTTGGGACAGACAAGGACCACTGTGACCCTCCTATCTGGCCTCTGCAGGAACCACAAGGAGCAGGATGTGCAATAAGGCAGGAGTTATAAGATGGGGTTCACATGCCACAGCTCCCACACTGGCTTGGTACATGTAGGCAGACATACAAACGCCTTGAGCTGAAACTGGATCAGGAACTGTCCCCTGAAAAGACATAATTTGTTTCTGCCTGTGACTCAGCCACAATATGAGACAGTTGTTGGTGTCCATATATTTTCTTGGAAAATACTTCTGACCTAGTAACTTCACCTAGGGCAAGAAGAACACACAAAAGCCAGCTGCCGCACTCAAGGCTCTACATCTCACATCTGTCAGGCGGGAAGCGAGGCAGGACTATAGGTTGGAGGAAGGGTGGGGCCGCTGAGGAGCAAAAGTCACCAGACCGAAGGAAGTGGTCATCCATTCTCCTTTAAGAACATGGATGTGCTCCCACGTCCATAGACTAAAAGCCTGGGACTCCCAACGATACAATTCTTGGGAAAGCCAAGAGGCATCAGCTGCAATGCAGGTGGCAGATGACCACGTTCCAGCTCATTTTATTGCTATTCCCCACCCACTTCCCTCAGCTCCCAACCCCCACATTCATTCTACCTATCTATAGTCAGTCCTAATTAGTGTTAACTGTCAACACAGCCTAGAATCTCCTCAAAAGGGGAGTCTCAACTGAGTAATATTGATCCCTGGACATGCCTTTCAGGGATTCTCTTAATTGCTATAGGAGGACCCAGCCCATTGTAGTACCATCCTTAGACAGTCCTGGGGTTTATAAGAAAGCTAGCCATGGTTCCTCCCTCCAGATTCCTGCCCTGACTTCCCTCAATGGTAGACTGTCTTAGAGAGTACAAACCAAATAAAATCTTTCTCCTCCCAAGTTTCTTTTGGTTGAGAAGCCACAGAAGGAAAAGTAGCACACAGACACACACCCACACCCACACACGATGAACCACGTTTTCTCTCTATCCTTTATGTCCAGAATCTTCTCCTTGAAGAGGTTGTAGTTCATCCATTCAGTGTTAATTAAACACCTCGAATATTCTGGTCATGAGCCTACAGTGTTCGGCAATGTAGACCTGCCCTTGCCCTTCGTGGGCTATACAGAGTGAGCCAGAAGATGTTCATCAAATAAATAACATAAACAGCAGCCATAGGAGCCATGAAGACAGGTGTTAAGAGAGAGGTGGGATCTGGGGTTGGAGATCTAGGCTTGAATCCCACTCAAGCAGAGCCAGGTGATACCTAGGGCAGCTTCCTGTCTAAGTCTCACAGCCCACTGGAATCCAGGAGAGCCTCCCCCACTCTGAAACATCTTCAGGAATGTCTTCAGTGGAGCCAGGACTCACATTGTCTTGTACGTACGTTCATAGAAAAGGGCCGAGCCCAGCTGTTTACCCGTTTGAATTTGAAAGCAAAGACCCTTGTGACTCCTGTTACATAAAGAGGCAAGGCAGGATCTGTGGAGAGCAAGCCTGCCTCTGTAAGTACAAGAGTAGATTTAAAACCAGCGATTCGCCAAGTATGGGGGCACGTGGCTGTAATCCCACTACTAGAGGCTGAGAAAGGCACATCGTGATGTTAAGGCTATCTTGGGCTACATATTGAATCCCGGGCTACATAAACTCTATCTTAAAAATGAAATTAGGAGCCAGGCAGTGGTGGTGCATGCCTTTAATTCTCAGCACTCAGGAGGCAGAGGCAGGCTGATCTCTGTGAGTTCGAGGCCAGCCAGGTCTACAAGAGCTAGTTCTAGGACAGGCTCCAAAGCTGCAGAAAAACCCTGTCTTGAAAAAAACCAAAAAAAAAAAATGAAATTAGGAGAGCCGGGTGGTGGTGGTACACACCTTTAACCCTAGCACTAGGGAGGCAGAGGTAGGGTAAAATATACTCTGTGAGTTCGAGGCCTGGTCGATAAAACAAGTTCCAGGGCAGTCAGAGCTGTTACACAGAGAAAATCTTTCTCAAAAAAATAAAAAAGAAAGAAAGAAAAAGAAGGAGAGAACTGAGTCCCACAAAGTGTCCTCTGACTTCTCCATATGTCATGGCACGCACACACACCCTAATAAGTAATAAAACTCAACATTCCCACACTGATGGCGAGCCCCATTGCCACTGACCTTGGAAGGGAAGCTGCTCTTAAAATGGGTGTTCCCTGAGTGGTGCTTCCTGTGTCACTTGTTTTGCAAGGGTTGTTGCAATGGCATTGCCTCGGGGACCCTGTTTGCTTTCCAGTGTCGGAGTTGGGACCCTGAGGTTCTCTCTTGGGCCAGTTCTTGCTTGGGTCTCTTCATCTTCGAATAGGCCAGCAGACAGTGACATTGAATCGAGTGTTTCAAACCTCAGCATGTGATCTTTATAAGAAACCTGCTGAGATGGTGTGGACGGGACACACACTTAACATTCTCCTAAAGGACTTGTTTTCAAAGGGTAGAAGTTGCCATGATCTGTGCTTCCATTGAAGTTTCTTAGAGGGAACTTTTTTCAGGAGGAAAAAAAAAAAGAAAGAAAATTGAGACTCTGTAGTCCACCATGGTAATCCTCCTGCCTCAACCTCTCAAGCACTAGAATTACAGGCATGTGTCAGCACACGTGGCTTCAGTAGATTTTGGAAGTAGTCTTTAAATACAGTCAGTGGTAACTATAAAAGGCTCTCATGCATCATTTAGAATCGTGCTAGTGTGATTTTAATCTGAAATACTGAGTACAGGGAATGGAGGTTTAAAAAAAAAAAAAACTCTGTAGGTCACAAGATTCCTGGTACTGTTGCCCCTTCCAAGCAGGGAAGGTCAGTGTTTGCAGGTCTAGTGACTTGTCCCACATGCCTGCTGTGTCCACCACCTTTGGCCGGCCTTGTCTCCATGGCAGCCGTCACAGCTGGTCATGCAGCAGCCATGGGTGTGCATTGTATTGTTTGCAGAGGTACAGTGGCACACTCTATCAGAGTGAAGGATGCCATCTGCTTTACTTATTTGTCCCTTTGTGAAAAAGGTACAACTGTCTGTCTACTTCTTTCTGGGCTTGACTTGAGACAGACTTGACCATAGGCAGACTGTCCAGGCTGCCATCTCCTGGAGCCGGTAGGAACAGCAGCCCTTGTCACTTCTCATGGGGCCCCAGCAGTACCTGTTTCAAAAAGGCTGGCGAATAGTTAGATGCACCTTGTCAATTTGAAAACAAAATGGAATGGAAAACAAAATACCATGCTGAAGGGTACATTCCATGTGTTTATGTTGAAATACAGTTTTCAGTTTTTCTCTGAATGGTCTCCACTTAGCTCCTTCCCTGATTTTTCATATTCTGCATTCATTATATATTTTAAAGAAGAGGATTTTTTTAACTATGGAAAAAGCATACTATGTGGTTTTTTTGAAGCCATGTAACTCAGGATGGACTGGAACTAACTACATATACCAGGCTGGCTTCTAACTCAGAGAAATCCACCTGCCTCTCTCTCCCGTGTATGTGGTGTGGTGTGGGGGGTAGAATTAGTGGTATTCACTACCGCACCTGACCAAGCTAACGTTTGGAAGTTTTTTTTCTTTCCTCTTCAGTGTTTTGTGAATTATAAAAGCAGTGTATGTACCAGTTGCTAGTAAAAGCCCCTCCATTTGCGGATGTAGATCTTTGCGACTATTTGGCTCTCTGAGTTTCAGCTTTCTTATGCATTGCTGATGAGCAAGAGAAAACATGTTTACCCCAGGAGTGAAAAGCCAGCAGCCTTCTAGGGGTCAGCCTGAGTCTACTCATCTGGACTTTTGGGGCCAGGATTTTGCTTGAGGGTCATGCACCAGGCATTGGTTCCATCCCCAGCCAGCACTGCAGAGCTGGGCCCGTCTAGCCTGTCTCTACTCTGTGCTCATCAGTATTCATCTACAGACCAATTCTAAAGAATGAGACTTTGGACCTAGAGGAATTAATAAACTGATGTCCCAGGAGAGTGGGTGCCAGCTACTGTACTTCTCCTTAGCTACCCAAAATTTTCGGTATTTCAGAAATACTTTTATTCCCAAGTAGCATGAACTTCATTTTCTGCCAAAATCATCCTCAAAATTTAGAATGTAGGGAGAGTGGCTGAGGCAGTGGCTCAATCAGTAAAGGGGTTGTTATTATGACCGGAGTTTTCTGATCGCTAGCACCCCATGTCAAAAACTGGGCATAGCAGTTCCTGCCTGTTATTCCAGAACTGGGGAGGTGAACACAGGAGGAGCCCTAGGCCTGCTGGCCAGCCACTGAGTCGGCAAGCCTCAGGTTCAGTGAGAGACCCTGTCTCAAGCAATAAGGTGGAGAGCTGAAGAAGGCACTGTATGTCAGAGTCTTGCCTTCACATGCACACACGTGCTCATGAACATACTTACATACACACCCAAGGAGAATGGAGGAGGGCTTCCAACTCAGTAGACAGCAAGATAAACCTGCCTCAGCTGGGGCCTGCCTCAGCACCCCACCATAGACAGTGGACAGTCAAGCCAGTGTGGATCACACATGTGACGATATACAGCATCTGGTGCTTGTTCCACACGTCAGCCATGACTGGCAGTGAGTGGGTCTACGGGGCCTGTCCAGCAGGACCACTGAGTCCTTTCCATGTACTGGGTAGACCAGGACACACACAGAAGAGAGCTGGGCGTTGGGGGTGGGTGCCTTGTGCCTAGTGACCGTTTTCTCTTGCTACTCCTGTTGTCTGTGAGCTGTGACCTCAGAGCATGGCAGTGACTTCAGGGCTATCCACCATAAATTTGCACAGGCATCCAGTGTCCTGTGCCACTCACATCTGTGAATCTGAGGTAGGATGTGTATTTGCTGCTGACATGTTGGCAAATGCTCTTGGGGTCAAAGTTAAGAACTTCTGAGCTGTGGGAAGCAAGACTTGGGACTGAGGAGAAAAGCATGGTGGCTGAAGGTGGCCCTGCACTGAACCCATGTGACTTCCCAGGGCCAGAGGAACAGTCCTTCAGCTTCAGCCTCGGCACCCGAGACACACCCTTCTACCCCAGGTGTCTCCCTGAGGCTCAGCACCAGTGCACATCTGCTTCCAACCACACAGGCCACCCTGCATCCCACGGTCTCAGAGAGGCTTCCACACAGGAAGAATAGATACAGAAAGCCAAAGTCAGGGTTTTTTGTTTGGTTGGTTTTAAGGTTTTTTTTTTTTTTTTTTTGGTTTGGTTTGGTTTTGTGGGGTTTTTTTTTGTTTTTTAGTTTTTAAATTACAGCACAAGATAATGTTTTGTTGTTTGTTTGTTTTCTTTTGGTTTTTCGAGACAGGGTTTCTCTGTGTGACAACCCTAGCTGTCCTTCAGGCTGGCCTCAAACCCACAGAGATCCATCTGCCTTTGCCTCTCAAGTGCTGGGATTAAAGGCGTGTGCCACCACCGCCTGGCTTTGTTGTTTGTTTTACTTTTCTTTCTTTCCTTCTTTTTTTTTTTTTTAGAGTTATACTCCAGAATTTATGTGATCAAGTCAGTGCTTTGAACTATTTGACAGTTGTCCCCTTCCTCCACAGGTAGAAGAAAGACCAGACAAAGACTTCATTGAGAAGGTAAGGGCTTTCTCCAAACCCCTGTCACAGGCCAGTGATTAAGCTAGAGGGTCCTGGGTGAGACTGACCTCAGTGACTGAGACTGCTAAGGTGGCCACACATGATGTCATATCTCCAAAGGAGTTCAGCGTGAATGTTGAAATCTTAGGGACAGTGAAGAGCTAGCTCATTGCTAACTAGACAAATCCAAATCACCCATGAAACAACTCTGAATGAGTTTTTTTTTTTTTGGTTTTTCGAGACAGGGTTTCTCTGTATCTTTGGAGCCTGTCCTGGAACTAGCTCTTGTAGACCAGGCTGGTCTCTAACTCACAGAGATCCGCCTGCCTCTGCCTCCTGAGTGCTGGAATTTTTCGAGACAGGGTTTCTCTGTATCTTTGGAGCCTGTCCTGGAATTAGCTCTTGTAGACCAGGCTGGTCTCTAACTCACAGAGATCCGCCTGCCTCTGCCTCCTGAGTGCTGGAATTAAAGGCATGCGCCACCACCACTCGGCTGAATGAGCCCTTTTAACACTGGCCAGAAGCCCATGGGAGATGGTCCAGTATAGAAGCTGAGTTAAAGGAAAGGTACGCTCAGGCCAGGGAGATAGCTGAGAGGGTAAGAGTGCTTGCCTTGGAGACCTGAGTTCAAGTCCCCAACACACATGTAAAAAGCTGGGTGTGTTCACAATTACCTGTAACCCCAGCATTGCCGCTGTCCATCTAGTCCAGACAAAATGGTGAGTTTCAGGCTCAGTGGGAGCCCTCATCTCGAGGGAATTCAGTGGAGAGTGTCAGCACCTGGCAGCTTCCTGTGGCCTCTACACTCTTACCTACACGTATCTCACCTGCACACTCACACACTAGAAATGATCATCTGTGGGAGCTAAAATGGAACATGAAAGAAGAGGTTCAGAAATGTTAGGCTTGTTGGTAATTTTAGTTTTATCAAATTACATCTGATCTTCACCCATTCCAGGGGTCCCGTAACATGCCCAGCTTGTCTGCTGCCACGCTGGCTTCTCTGGGCGGGACTTCCTCCCGGAGAGGAAGTGGAGATACCTCCATCTCCATGGACACCGAGGCGTCCATTAGGGAAATTAAGGTAAGACACTGTGCTCACCTGTGACTTAACAGAGCCCTTTGAAAGACTGCTTAGTCTTCGTATTCATAGAGAATTAGTTTGTGAGGTTTGAGATCAGTCCTATCTCCTCTATCTGCCTGAAAACATGGAGTTCACCTAACACTAGACCCAACTGAGGCAGCATCTCTGGGGGAAGCTTTACCTGCCTGTACCCAAGCAGGGAGGAGCATGCGTCCTCCTCTGTGGCCATCAGTTCTCTGTTCTCTGTAGGACATGCCATTTTTCGCCATGTGCTAACACATGTAGGTATTCACTTTTCATTTTCTGGAATGTTCAAGATGATGGAACAGTCTGGTCATCCAGGACCACAGCAAGTGCCCACCCTCTAGCATCTTCTCCCTCACCTAGAATGTATGCTTTCCCTTCTGTTAGTAGTGTGCCTTTGGTAGACTTCAACACTGCATCTTAATGATGTTTTTTTTTCCTGCTATGACACAGAAATTATTCTTTGTTAAACCGCTGACACCAAGGCTGGTGCCATGTTTGGTAACCTTCTCGGTATATGGAAAGACTGTCACAGACCGGCACTGTTAATTATTAGCACAGTGTGTACTCTTAGGTAACTGGAGCAATTGTGTCCCAAACAGGAAAGGAATGGAGGATAGGTGACCAGAATGTGTGTCCTTCAGGGAGCAGAGCAAGACAGAGGGTCTGAAAGGGCTGGATTTGGGTAATTTTGTGGGAGAGTTTCACCGTACTCAAATCTGGTTCACAAGGACCCAGCTCCACTGGTGGCGACTAAGCAGCCAGATGGCATTTGCCAGGAAAATAGAGAAGGGATTGAAGCGGCTGCTGGTGTCAGACCTGAAGCGCAGCTTCCATGTTCTATGAGTATGAATCCAGGATTGTTGCATTTTTGTCTGCTCCCCTAAAATGCCACGCACCAGACCGCAACATCCTCTGCCACCAATACTGTTGCTTTCTCTACGGGCTAGAAGTGGAGGTCACTACAGTCCTGTGTAGATTCTGTTCTTAGGCATGAGTACCGTTCATTTGCCTGGCGGGTGTTTGCCAGGAGACTAGTCTGTGGCAGATCTGTCTCCAGGTACCAGACAGATGGAGAGCTGTGTTCATCTCTGCCCTCAGCAGCTCACTGTCTGTGGGGTAGGAAGACTGGGAACTAAACTCTTAGCAGTATTCTTTTGGCTCGTTATTACTTAAGGTTTATTATTATTATTATTTTGTTTATGTGTCTCTGTGTATCAATGCCACATGTGTGCAAGGTGCCCACGAGGCCAGGCGATGGTGTTGGATCCCCTGAAGCTGGAGTTACAGGTGGCAATAGAGCCAACCACCTGACGGGTGCTGGAACCAAAGCTGGGGTCCTCAGGAAGAGCAGTAGGCACTCCGAACCCCAGAGCCATCTCCGGCCACCCCCACACTTGCCTGTTTGTTTGTTTGCTGCTTTTTAAAGACTTGCTCGTTTATTATTTATTTTATGTGTATGGATGGTATCCCTATGTACCACATGCATGCCAGGTTCCCACAGAGACAAAAATAGGGTAGCAGATCCCCTGGACCTGCAGTTGCAAAGGGTTCTATGTCACCATGTGGATGCTGGTCATCGAACCTAGATCCTCTGAAAAAGCAGCAAGTCCTCTTAACAAGGGAACCATCTCTCCAGCCCCAAGTTTTTGCCCTGTTTTGTTTTTGTTGTTGTTGTTGGTGGTGGTGGTGGTGGTGGTGGTGTGTGTGTGTGAGAGAGAGGGGGGGGTGTTCTCTGTATAGCCCTGACTGTCCTAGAACTTGCTTTGTAGACCAGGCTGGCCTTGAACTCAAGGGATCCACCTGCCTCTGCCTCCCAAGTGCTAGGATTAAAGGCACGCACCACCACTGACGGACTCTTTTTGCCCATTTTTTTAAAAATTTATAAAACAATACAAGATACACCTAAATTTTTAACTTGTATTAAGATGATATAAATTTTAATATTTATAATGCTGAAACTTATTTTCACTTTCCTTTACTGCCTAATACAATAAAGAAGGAACCGTGTTTCTGACTGCCTAAACACTGGGGCATACCCGGACGTAAGAAAGCCACAGGTGTGTGTGTGAACTCTGACGATTCTCTCCCTTGACATCATCTGCCTTTTGTGCATTTCCCTCAGGAACTTAATGAGTTAAAGGACCAGATTCAGGATGTAGAAGGCAAATACATGCAGGGATTGAAAGAGATGAAGGTACTGGTTTATGGATGTGTGAGCCCGTGACACTAACCCACCTTAACTTTAAAAAGCCTCACAAGTACTGTGCGCATGCTCACCCTAAAGGGCACCAGTTGTAGAGAGTGTGGGAGCATGGGAAATTCTAACACAGTGTGCATCTGTCTTCTTCCAAATGCAGTTTCTGAACACAGTGAGCCCCCAGTGAAAAAGGTGAACGGCCTAACCCCTCCTCCCCGATGTGGGGTGGCACACGACACCCTCCCGCTAGGCTCAGAGCAAATGTCTCATTTTGCAAACATAACAGACAAACACTGGAGAGTTTTGCTTCTCTTCGCTCTCCATAGTTATCACACGCAAAGGTCTTTCTCCCAGTTGGCTTTGCTGAGCTCACCAGAGCTGTCCTAAAATGTGTGTTCTGGAAGCTTAGAGGTTAGTGCATGTCATCAACCTGTCCTTAGGGGAATAACATCTGCGAGTGTGTGTGTACACTGCTCTCAGATTTCAAAGGTCATTGCCGTGCCAACAGGAAATGTAGAGTCCCAGTTCCTTAACAATGCTGGGGTGAGCAGGTGCCATAGGGAGCAGATGCCAGAGCACAGGCAGCCACAGCCACCAAACAGCTCATGGCAAGTCTGGAATCGAGCAGTAGATACAGATCTGTCCCTTCTTCATCTCCCCAGAAAGGGCCTAAGAAATCTTCTAAACGCCATAGCAACAAGCACGAGACAGACAGGTGGCATAAATCACATACTAATTCATCGTTTTCAAGATCATTTCTATATAACAGAAACAGTAAGATCCTGGCTTTTCACTCACCTAAAACTGGGATCCAGTGGTACCACCTCTGGTTGTCGTGGTGTGGATACCCAGAGCTAGACCCGTGCAGGATTCCTCAGGGTCTCTTCGCAGCCCGGACACTTGAGCTGACACCTTTCTCTTAGGCTCTGGGTAGTCCACTGCTGGTGGCTGCCCCCCTCCACCTTCCCCAGCATCACTTTCCTGATGCTCACATTTTGGAGCCTACAAGAGTGGGAGCCATGTTTGGGCACTGTCAATGTTATCTTTGCAGCTGTATTTTCCCACGGCTGCCCTTTCAAACAAATGACTTTGGTCTTTCCAGGGCTTACCCAGTAAGACCTGTGGACCTTGTTTGATTTCCCATGAGTCAGAAATCTGCAGTGACCACAGATTCTTTCCTGGTTCCCAAGCCTGAGCGGGGTGGCCTAGCAGTGGCTTGTGGCAGGGTTTTATTTCCATCCGTACCTGGCTCTTTCCCAGGCTATATCCACACACTGAGTGATGACTTCAGAAACCCATTTAGTTGCCATGGCCCATGGGGGAAAGATTCTGGCTGCTGAATCAGAGAGTCAGTGGCTCTGCTGCCTCCCTGAGGAACCGGCTTCCCACATACCTCCTTGTCTTAATGAGAAGATAGACTGCTGTCTTAGCCACTTCTCCTTTTGCTGTGCCAAAATGCCCCAACAGAAGCAACTTAAAGGAAAGTGGGTTTATTTTGGTTCACAGTTCAAGGATATAGTCTGTCATAGCAGCGAGTCCTGGTTGCGGGAACATGAGGCAGCTAGTCAGGTTGCCTTTGCAGAGAGTAATGAATGCTGGTGTTTCCTTTCTCACTTCTTTACTAGTCAAGACTCCAGCTAGGGATGGCCCACATGTAGGGCAGGTCTTCCTGCCTCAATTAACATCATTAACATAATTCCTCACAGGCAAGCCATAGGCTACAGCTGCTCCCCCACCCACCCACAGTTGAAAGCTACTTGTCGGAGTGGACAGGACATTGAGAAGTGGTCTCCATGCATTTGAGATTGCACCGTGTCGCTTCTACTCTAAGACACAAAGGTTGAGACTGAAAAAGAACTCTAGCTTAATCGCGCCTTGTTTGCCTCTTGTAATTTTGAAACGATGGCCTGGTTTCTGCAGGACTCACTGGCTGAAGTCGAGGAGAAGTACAAGAAAGCCATGGTCTCCAACGCCCAGCTAGACAACGAGAAGACCAACTTCATGTACCAGGTAGACACGCTGAAGGACACGCTGCTGGAGCTGGAAGAGCAGCTGGCCGAGTCTCAGAGACTGTATGAGGAGAAGAGCAAGGTAAGCATCGCTGAGCTCAGGAATGCTAGCGGGAACTGTGTAAATATCGTGTACTTGGCTGGGCGTGGTGGCGCACACCTTTAATCCCAGCACTTGGGAGGCAGAGGCAGGCGGATCTCTGTGAGTTTGAGGCCAGCCTGGTGTACAAGAGCTAGTTCCAGGGCAGGTTCCAAAGCCACAGAGAAATCCTATCTCGAGAAACAAAAACAAATAAACAAACTATATGTGTGTGTGTGTTACTTCTATTTTTAAAAAAATTTTTTTTTGCTAATTATGTATAGGGAGGTGGTATGTGTGCGAGTACACTAGTTTGTATACACCCACACCCACACATAATCAGAGGAGGATGTCAGGTCCCCCAGAGCTGGAGTTACAGGCAGTTGTGAGCCGCCCGTCATGGGTGCAAGAAATTGAACTGAGGTCATCTACAAGGTACACTTAACTGCCAAGCCATCTTTCCAACCCGTGTTTATATATTTTTTAAACAGTGATTCTCCACTTGTCCAGAAATCCCTGAGTCCAAGAATTAGAATATTGTGTCTTTGTCATACATGGTGGCAATGTCTATGATCCCAGCATGTAGGAGGCTGCGGCAAGAGGAGTCCAAGATTGAGTTGGGCAAGACTTTGCCTCTAAACCAAACAGTCTCACGGATAGGGGAGATAACAGTGTTCAGACCTGAGTTCAGTCCTTAACATCTGGGATGCCATGTGCTCATGATCCCAGTGCTGGGGAGGTGGAGACAGCTGGATCTGCGGTGCATCCTGGGTAGCTGGATTAGCCTCATCAGTCAGCCTCTGACCATGAGAAACCCTTTCTCAGAAACCCAGGCCAGGGCTGGAAAGATGGCCAAGTGCTTAGAAGTACATACTGTCTTGTCGGGAGGCCAAGTTTGGTCTCCAGCACTCATGTCAGGTGGCTCTCAGCACCTGTAACACTAGCTCCTGGGGATCTGATGGCCATAGCCTCTGTGGGCATCTGCACACATGTGCACAGACTCACACATATATACATAAAAATAATAAAGTCAACCTTGAAAAGAAAAGGCAAAAACCCCACAAATGACAGCTCCTGGGGAGTGATACCCAAGGTAGACTTTTGGCTTCCACATACCTATACACATAGATGCACACACACACACATACACACACATATATATACTCATACACATATATACATGCAAAACTCAGACATCTGTGCCCTTCTCTGAGTAATTTGAAGTGTTATTATGCATAATTTCAATGTGTAAACTAGAGAGTTTTGCTAGAATGTTGCTATTATGCATGAAAATGGAACAATCATGAAAAACCTGAGTATTAAAGAGCAGACATACTTAAATAATGCACAGCTAGATGCTTCTAGATTTTCATGCTAAAATACATTTCCTGACTTTTATATTAGCTTCATAGGCTATTAATTACAAACATCAAAGATTTTAGGGAAATTGTATTGTTATTTCTACTTATTTGGGAAAGGCACAGTTACTCCATTTCAGAAACCATACCTTCAGAGCTCAGAGAAAGGCAGTCATGCATGTACTTCAGGACCCACTGGGACTCAGGACACAGAAGCAGTTTTGTTCCCAGCCTGCAGCACAGACCCCTAGAAAGATACCCTAAGACGCATCTTAATGAGAAAGGAATTGGGAAATAACTTCTCAACTTTGCACAGTTCGAGGGTGGCTTTTAGGGGGAACTGTCTGATCGTCCTCTGTGGGCAGCAGAGGAATGAGCTTGCGTTGTTGTGTTGCCTTGGAAACAGCGATGATGTAGTAGAGGGTCGTTTGTCCTGAGGGAAATGTGACAGAAACACCACCGAACTGCAGCCTCTCTCCTGTATTCCTCACCCATAGGAGTTTGAGAGGGAGAAGCATGCCCACAGCATCCTGCAGTTCCAGTTTGCCGAAGTCAAAGAAGCTCTGAGGCAAAGGGAAGAGATGCTTGAGGTGGGTAACACCTTTCTTCTTCCTTTTCTGTTGCTTCCTTACTCCTCTAGCCCAGGTTGCTGTGATAAAATGCCACAAACTTGGTAGCCTTGACAGCAGGTGTGTATTTCCTCACAGCTCTGGAGCCCAAAGTCCGGGTCAAGGTTGGGCACAGAGGGTCACCTTCAGTGTTGTATCCTTAAGGGCAGAGAATGTACACTTTCAATATGAACACCCATCCTGTCCACCTGGGACCCACCCTCATTTAACCTTCACACCTCTGCAGATCTTATCCAAACACTCGTCACCTTGGAGGCCTGGGAGCCAGCCCATAGCAATCCCTAAAGCTACAGTTCCAATTAAAATCCAGGGTTCAGATGACTTTTCCATCCCTCGAGGAGACAGCTCCTCTTGTGGGTGAAGATTCTCATTCTGGTACTCTTGTTTGTGTTTTGGGAGGTGTGATAAAATGCTGCCCGCCTCTGCAAAGTCTGCATCCTAAATCCCTAGAAGTTATAAATGTGGGAAAAAAGAGATTTCAAAGGTGAGACTAAAGATTTGGAAATGGAAGGTTGTCATTGATCATCTATCTGTGTGGCTCTGAGAGAATCACAAGGTGCCCATGGGAGGGAGGCATATCAGATGCTGAGGCGGGAGCCGTGTTGACAGCAGTTGAAGTTAGCGTTGGTGAAGAGGGAACACAAAGCAATAATGTGGGCAGGTTTAATGTGGGCAGAGTGGTTATCAACCTGTGGGTCACGACCATCAGAAAAATAACTCTGATGATCTTAGGAACTCCCAACCATAAACTTACTTCCGTTGTTACTTCATAACTGAGATTTTGCTACTGAGCAGTGTCTCACTTCCTAAGGCCATCAGAAAAATGTTTTATCCAAATGGGTCACAACCCACAGGTTGAGAACCAATGTTCTTTCACAGCGGTCTCAGAACTAGGAGAGTATAATTATGTGAGTTCATAAACTGTGGTCATTTGTTACCACAGTTTGTGCCACGGAGCATTCTGATCAACAGTGGGACATGCATATGACAGTGGTCCCATAGACTACATTACTTGGTGATATTGCAGCCATCAATACTATCTGTATTTTATGAGGTTTGCAAAATGATGAGCTCACCTGCCTGCACTCCCTCAGCCTGCTGTCCTATGGTTAAGCAAAGTGTGGCTGTATGGGGTTGGTTGTTCATTCTTTAACTTAGTCGGGACTATAAATGATGGCTTTGAGGTAAGCTGTCAGCCAGGCTGGTTTTCTTCTTGGAGCTGAGAGCAGAACAAGGAAAAAAATCCTAGCATGCTGCTGAATCCGGGGGTGGCGAGACCCTCCTTGCCCTGGTCACCTAGCCCTGATTTCTTTTCTCTGCTCAACCCTTTGTCTACTTCCTTTCTGTTTGTTCCTCTCCTCAGGAAATCCGACAGCTGCAGCAGAAACAGGCGGGTTTTATCAGGGAGATCTCTGATCTTCAGGAAACGATAGAGTGGAAAGACAAAAAGATAGGGGTAGGAGTCTCAAGCCTTCGGAAAATTGTCCCGGGATGGGGGGTGGGGTTGGGGATGCTCAGTAAACGTGGTTCCTGCAGAAGCTTTGGTTTGGAAGAATGTTTGCATGGGTGTGCATGCGACCCTCAGGTGACATGGTGAATAGCATGGCGACTACCCCAGCTTACCCGGGTGGATGGAACCATCGCTGGGTAGTTGGTGTTGTCTTCCTCTTCCTGCTGCACCAGAGGGACCTAGGTACAATGTGGGCCATGCAGGGAGAAAGGTTCTGGGCAGCTCAACGTGGAAGATCAAACTCAAGAGTTCCCTTGGGGTTTTTTTGATGCGATGGGGTGCAGCATGTCATACTCCTTGGGTTCCCATTTTGAGACCTCCACAGGGAGGCCTCATCAGACCCCTCTGCCTCCTCAGCAGAGAGGAGGAGACAGCCCTTTTAGGAGTGGTAAATAGGAAGAGGGGGTCCCACTGCTGACTCATAGTAGCCCGTGATACCTAAAAAATAGCAGCTTATGTGACAGTGTCCTAAGACAGGTCTAGAGGTGATCTGCCTCGTCACAGAAATGTTCACAGTGTGAAGCCTCACCATTCTCCTTCGGCACACTCACGAGACTGGCTCAGAGACCACGTGTTCATGCGCTGTGCACACATGCGTGTGCAAGCATGCTCTCCCAGAACATTTTTTGAACAGCAGATGCTCATAATCAGTATCTAAAAATACCCTAGGGAGATGGCTGCTAGTAAAGTGTGAGCAGGACCTGAATTTAGTCACCAGACCAGACATGGTGACACACATTTGTAGCCCTGGCACTGGAGAGGTGGAGATTAGGGACATTCCTAAGGCTCGCTGCCCAGCCAGCCTAGCCCTAATCAGGGGACTCCAGGCCAGTGAAAGACTAGGTTTCTAAATTAAAAAAAAAAAAGACAAAGAGGATGGCATTTGAGGAATGACACCTGATATTGTCCTCTGAATTATACACAGAAGCACACACAGGGAGACAGACACACACACATGTGAACAGGAACTTAAACACAGAAATGTCTAAAATTATAAAGTGGGGTTCTTTAGCAACGTTTCTCGTTCTGCATTTATCTCTCATTTAAAGGACACCTGTGCTTCGCGACACCTGTTCACTCTCCAGCCCCATGTTGTAAGATAAAAACAGACCTAGTGCCAGGCAGTGGTATGCAGCCCTTTAATCCCAGCACTGTGGAGGCAAGTTCCAGGCCAGCCCAGGCCACACAGCAAGACCCTATCTCAAAAAAAAAAAAAAACAAAAAAAAAAAAACAAAAAAAAAACACCACCCGCCCCAAAAGAAGAAAAGAAAACTGAGCTAGTGGTGGGATCTCCTGGGGTTGTGACGTAGTGGTAGGCCCCTTGCCTCCCATATGTGAGGCCCCTGGTTCAGTCCCCAGTACTGCAATGAGAAAACAAAAGACAGAAATGGATGGCATAATGCAGCCTTCCTCCACAGCATCCCTTGCTTTGAAATGCTAGTGTGTGAACAGTAGCACTGGTTTAGGCTGGCATAAACCCAACAGCATCCTTTCTCACTGGTACCCTGAATGGCAGTGCCTCCTCGTCCTTACTTCTTGCTTATCCTGCCATCTGTGCTAATCTCGCCCTCTCTCTGTATCTCCCTCTCCCTCTCCCTGTCTCTCCTCTCTGCTCTGCTGCACACCCAGGCGTTAGAAAGACAGAAAGAGTTCTTTGATTCCATACGGAGCGAACGAGATGGCCTTAGAGAAGAAACAGTCAAGCTGAAAGAGGAGTTAAAGGTATGAAGCCAAAGTTCAGTTTGAGAAAAGTACCAAGGTTGCTGGGCAGTGCTGGTGCACACCTTTAATCTCAGCACTCGGGAGTTAGAGGTAGGTGGATCTCTATGAGTTCGAGGCCAGCCTGGTCTATAGATCTAGTTCCAGGGCAGCAAGAGTTACACAGAGAGATCCTCTATTGAGGAAAGGAAGGAAGGACAGACCAAGGTGACAACTTCAAGCTCTGAGGGTCTGTGACCATGGGTGCTGTCTGCTTTTGTCACTTATTCAAGCCTTCAACGAAGCAGGTGATACCAGTGCCCATCCATGCTTCTGCCCCGGACCCTCAGGTGCTTACAAGCAAACCAGATCTGGAAAGTGGCTCAGATTTCTAGCTCTGAGTTTGGCATTATCTAAGGATTTTCTTTCCCTCATTAGAATGTATGTGCCTCTTGTCCAAGGACTTCCTTAGCTGAACAGTGTCCGGGATACGTGGCGGGATCACACTAACCCACCAGGTCACAGGAAGGACGAGTTTCACTTTTTGTAAGGGCCATGCCAAGGGGAAACTAGCAGGCAGCTCTAGGTCTGCTACAGCAGTCGTGTTGAGTGTGATCATGACGTCATCTTGACTTGTCCCCAGACAAGACATGTCAGTGTCATCTCCCAAGCTCCCCAGTCAAAGTCAGAGTAAGAAAGTATCTGGATACAGGCTTAGAGCTAAGACCTAAATGATGCTCCTGGTCCAGACTGTGTGTGCAGCTGGGAGTCTCCAAAGAGCCTGAAAAAAAGCTTTGGGGACCAATTAGATAGCAAGGAGGTACTTGGCAACTGAGGCAGGCAGCTGGTTTAGGGGGGTTGACCATGTCCTCGGCACAAATGGTCCTTTTGAAGACATGAAGCAGCATGACCTCCTGTAAATGCCATCTCTCTGCCAATAGCACTCAGTCCTTCCACATCACCTTTGTTTCCTGTCTTCATGCTGTTCTCCCGTTTTTAAGACTGTGGTAAAAGTTTATAGTGAAAGGTTTGCTCTCTTGATGCTCCTCTGTGTGGCAGGCCAAAGGTCATTGCCCTAGTTAGAAGAAAGCCTTTTAAAAAATATTTTGTCATCAGAAAATAGAGTGTGTATATTTTAGAGGTTCTCAATCTGTGGGTTGTGACCCCCCACAGGGGTCACACTCTGATTCATAACAGCGGCAACATTACAATTACGAAGTAGCAACAAAATAATTTTATGGTTGGGGTCACCACCACATGAGGAACTGTATTGAAGGGTCACAGCATTTGGCAGTTTGAGAACCACTGGCATTTTGGAACATACAAGGAGGAAGGAAGCCATTGTAGATCTGCCTCAGTTGATAGACTGTGGGTGCGTACCTAGACACTTCTCCATCCCTGTAGAGTTAGCATCTACATCATTTTATAATGAATAAAATGTAGTTTAACCTGGTCTCACTGAGTATTGTGCTAAACCTGTTTTGCTCCCAGAAACATGGAATAATCCTAAATTCAGAAATCGCCACCAACGGAGAGACTTCGGACTCACTAAACGATGTTGGGTACCAAGGTCCTACGAAGATGCCAAAAGAAGAGCTGAATGCCCTCAAGTCAGCCGGGGAGGGGACACTAGGTAAGAGCTTGGCTTTGGATCCTTTCATTGTTTGGTCAGCATCGATTCACCTTTGTGCACTATGAGAATCAAACGATTGCCACCGATTGTTAACAGTCACGCGGCATGCCATTCATTCTGTCACTTCGTAGTGGTGTCCTGGCCAAACCATGTAATCACCCACAGTACTGTGTAGCATGCATTTTTGTCTAGCGCTTTTCCACCGATGGCTCAAGGACACATTTCTTTTCTGCTTCTCGAGGCTGAGTAGGAAGAGATAGGCTGAAAGTCAAGGGATAGTGTTGAGAGTTTGATTTGGCTTCTCTCTGGATGTGTTCCAATGACGACTGTCAACTTCATCCTGTAATGGAGTTGTTCAGAGGTCAGAAGAGTGGAGGCTGTGAAGTGGGTTAGCTGGCCATGTTTTCCTGCCAGCCTGGCACACTTGGACACCCACCACACAAGCATTTGGAGAGGGTATGAGGTGCTTGAGTGGGACAGACGACACCTGGGGATGGCAACCCTGAAGTTGCTATTCCCACCCTGAAAATGGAAGGCATCCTTGGTACTGGGAGTGGGCCTGGCTGGAAGTCGGGTGTGCTCCCAGGAGTTGGGATCCACACCTTACTCAGAGGGGGCTTCCTCTGTATGCTACCGTGTTAGCTTCTGTAAGAATATGCAGCTGGAAAATCTAATGGATATGGGAATATTTTCTATAACAGAAAGAATTACAAATTAACGAGTCTTAAATTCTGACTTGGGGTAAATCCAGTTGCTAGGTTTTTACAAGGCGGAATCTGTGACTGTATACATTTATGTCCACGTGGAATCCTGTAGGCCTGGCTTCTCAGACTGTTTCCCAGGAGCTGCCCCACCCCTAGTGATTGCCAAAGCAATGTACTCTCATCAATGTGTGCACTGCTGAGACAGGAGGATTCCATAGTTACCACTGTGCCTCCAGGACGGCCCCACTGGGGACGGGTCCTCTTGTCTCCATGCACAGTTGACACATCCCTGATAATCATGTGACATGGCAGGGAGAAGAAGAAACGCCACTTTTGTCAGTGGCCCCAAAGGGTTTTGGGTGCAGTATCTATCTAATCAGTGAAACATCGTGGGTTTATTTTAAATTCACCTATGTCTGATGTTTCTTTAACGTAAAGTGCACATCACTAAACATATGCAATAGTAGAAAATCTTTAAGGGTGAAGTTAAATAAAAGCCTCTAAATAAAAAGCCAGATATTTCCCACCATTTTCCTGGAGTTCTTAGATTGACAAGCTTTCACTTCCAATAAAATAATATCCAATAGGCTGGGGATTAATTGACTTGATTAAGAAGGTTTTTGATGGATGGGTTAAGCGTTCACCTTGATCCTCAGCTTTGCCTTGGGGTTCTTTGGCACTCCCCTGGGGATGGAAGGTCTGATGTGTCTCGGAGGAGTGCATTTTCCAAAGGAGACAATGCCAGAGAGTGGAACATAGGTTGATTTCCATCCTGTAGGGTTTACTCAAGAAGCGTCTTTCTTGAGACTGCCTTTCCAGCTAGTTTCTAAAAGTGGATGTTATTTTGAGGAAACCTGAGGGCTACCGTCAGGGCTGTGAGAGCCGTGGGACTGTTTCCATGCGTGTCTAGAGATAGGGGTACAGAAGGAGGACCTGGCGTCCACGCTGAAAACCTTCGTGTGGCTGCCTGCCTGACCCACAGCTCTCTCTGTCAGTTAAATCATAACGGCACCTTTAAAAGTCAGTTCCTGCGAGATGGTAGCAACCACTCTGGCCTTGGAGATGGCCCTTTGCTTATCAAAAACAAGCTAATGCAATTGCTGCTTCTGCACATAGGCCTGATAAAGGCTTGTTTACAGTGACTCCTCTCTCTCTCTCTCTCTCTCTCTCTCTCTCTCTCTCTCTCTCTCTCAGAGAAAACTGGGTGATAATTGGAACATGTGTTTGCATTTTAATATATATTAAGTGCCCATCACATCAAGGGGTCCCTTCAATTCTCTCAATGGTCTTTTAGGAAAAGCCAAAGAAGTGGAGGTGAAAAAGAAAATTGTGGAGAATGTGGGGAAAGGAGGAGCCTTACAGAATACTGAGCAAGAACAGCCCAGACCCAACCCAGTAAAGGATTGTGTGGACAAAGGGCTGTCACATCCTGGTGAGAAGGCTGAGGACCAGAAACCCGCTGAAGACAGTGCTCTGTCCCCACGACCACTAGCAGGGGCCAGTTGTGAGCAGCAGGTTCAGAGCCAAGCTCAAGAGAACACCTCTCTCCTCAAAACCCCAGAGCAGATTGAGTCACATGAGGTCGCAGACAAGCCAGATGGTAGGACCAGAAACTGCTTTGAACAGCCCAGCTGCCTGGGAGGTCTAGACAGTGAAGAGTCAGGGCCCGTTGCCTTGGGTACAAGTGAAAACTCGATAGGTAATCAGGATGAAGAGAAACAAGAGGATCTGAAAACAGATTTGGAGAAAGTTAGTTTCGAGCCATGTCCACAGGGAGCTGACAAGGTGAGCTGTACGAACTCAAGGGGCACAGGTGGAAATCACATGGAGAATGCGGTAGAGGCAGGAGGAGCTGCAGTTGGGGAAGAAGCGGGTGCCGCAGCCTCCAGTCCTTTGGAGCACAGCCAAGACACAGCGGGTCATGATAGAAGCTATATGAATGATGGGGCGGAGCAGAGCTTGGAGAGAGAACTCACCCAAGAAGTAGCTGAGCCTGAGGAGACCCTCATTCAGAGCCCACAGGAAAGTGGGGAAAACCCTGTAACAAGGGCTGGAGACACAGAAGTAAGGGACGAGAAGCCCATCCAGGCAGAAGTCCAGGCCACCCCTGAGACTCCCACAATGCAGAGCGGCCATCAGGACCCAACAGGCCCAGGTAGCACAGATGCCAAGCATGCGCCCCTTGATGCGAAAGAACCCGACAAAGAAAAGAGTGAGCAGCAGGCCGAAGCCTTGGATTCACCGCAGAAGAAGTCGAGGAACAAGAAGAAGAAAAATAAGAAGAAGAAATCTCCAGCCCAAGCGGAACCCCGCAAAGACGCCAGCCAAGAGTTAAACTGTCAGGACACAGAAGCAGGTGACCTGGAGGAAGAGCAGACCCAGTTCCCTAACAAAATACAGGCAGCAGAAACCCAGAGTGAAGAGACAGAAAGCTCAGAACAAAAAATCACAGCAGGAATCAGTGAACAGGTTGATTGCCCAGAAGATCCGAAAACTGAGTTTAATGGAAAACAGAACCAAGAGGAAGAAGATGGTGTAAAAACCCAGGCAGGGAAAGTGGTGGCAGCCGGAGACACATTGACACCTGAGGTGGATGCAGCATCCAAGGCAGATGCAGCTCAGTCATCAGGCACCAGTGTTGAGGCTGAGGAAATTGGAGAAGACGTTACTGATGGTCCCACAGATGTCTTGGATCAGAATGGTCCCCAGTGCAAAGAAGGGGACATCTCCCTGAGGGAAAAGAAAGACTCCCCAAAGGATGCTAACGATGCTTCTCAGAGAGGAAGTGAAGAGGGGCAGGTATTGTCCCAACATCCAGGCCAGACGGTTGAGAAGGCTGGAAATGGCTGCAGCATAGACAACAGTGACCAGGAGCTGGGCGGCTTCAATTCAGAAAGTGGAGTGCAGGCAAGAGGGGAGGTTGAGAAAAGCAAGAATAAGGAGGATTGCACCATGTCCTGAGGAGGCAGAGGGAGGAGTCAGGTAGGGGAGACCGAGTTTCAGAGGACTCAACACACTAAGCCCAACCTCGGGAACTTCATCCTTTAACTCCACTGTGGAGGTTCACAGATGTTCCAGTCCCTGTGGATGGACCACATGTCAATCAGTCACCAAGTATCAAGTACTTTAAGTTATAGACTGTTACTTGTAGATTTGTATTCAACCCTTGATCACCTAGAGACCAACGGTTGTTTGCAGTTTCAGTTCCAGCTGAGAACATTCCATTAGCATCAGGCGACATCATGTCCCTGTCATGTCTGCATTCTAGCCTTAAGGCCAAGACTTCACCATTTGCTCTAGGCCGAAACAAAATGTGGATGTGCTTGACCAAATGTATCAGCGTCTAGTTGAAGTGACCAAACAGCATTCTTAGATTTCTGCATTGTGAGACGTGAACAGTCAAACTCATGTGTCTTATTAAACCAGAGGTATTCTCGTATTTGATCTTAATGTGTACATCATAACCTGTATGGTATATATTTAAAGGAGTTATATGAATAAGTAGCATACAGGTCACTGGGTGGGAGGAGCTGCACCTCAGGGTAGAGATTAATCACTGTCGGGGTTTAAATAGGTATCAGGAAACGCAGGGAGACCAAGGGTCTTTACCTCATGGAAGGGCTGTATGTTGCACCAAAGCTCATGAATCTTACTGCCAATGGTACCCCAGTTAATTTTATCAGAGATCTTTATTTCGCCTCACACGGGTGATCTGCTATTCTTTTTATACGAATATTTTATTTTTATTTCTTTCTGTTACCGACAAGTTGAAATTACATTTCCCACTTCAGTTATCATCATTTTAACCTTAATAAAGTGATTTTCCTATCTGAATGTCTACTTATGATTAAAAGAAATTATAAAAAGTTGTCTGTTCTGATGCAAAGGACTCATTAGATTATAACCCAATATTTTTGTGTTTGGTATAAATATTTTTATTGTTGTTTCTCAATATTTTCTTATTGGAAAGTTATTGTTTTACCTGCTTGAAGAAATATGTATTTTCTATATAAAGAAGCATTTACAGAATGATCGTAAAGTGGAATTAAAAAGTAATGGTAGATATAAAATCACAAGGGTATGTACTGTATGATTGCTGTTGACATGTTACAGAATCGTGTCAATTGATACTACTGTTACACGGCAAAGTGGACCGCAAAAAGACCAAAACCTCAGTAAGATCTGAGACAAACTGAAGTGTCATATGATTAAAATAAAAGCATTTTATAATTTTACAAGCCTGTGGTTCTGGTCTTTTGAGCCCCTTGACCTCTGACCCTGGTAGCTGTTTGCACAGTGCCCATATGAAGTCACTTCTGGTTTGGATCTCCCTCGGGGTTGTAGAAAGACCAGTTCTCAGTGTCTTCATTGTTGACGAGTGTACCCCATGTTGAGGCTGCCCTGGCACTGGTGTGGGAGCTCAGGGAAGCTGAGAGAGCAGCCCCAGAGTCCATCTGCTGTTCTCTGTGGACACATCCACATGCCCTCCCCCCCCCAATTAGGGAAAGCCTCCATTTGCTCTGCTAAAATGTGCCGGTGTGTAGGGTTGTTTGTGGAAGAGGGTAAAAGTGGTGAGAAAACATTGATCATGTGTGCGCACATGTCCTGAGAAATGGGACAGGTGAGCTGCTGCATGCTGTCATCCTGTGCCATGAAAGTAAACAGGCTGCAGGCTGGACCCCAGGCTCGGCAGGGCCAGAAGGCTTCAGTCAAGCCTCCCATACTTCAGTTCAAATGTCTGCTCTCACTCAGACCCTGCAAGTCTCCTTCTAGGAGTTAGAAGGCTTGAGGTTATTGTTTCGTGCTAGCCAGTCCCTGCCTAGGAGGCCACACTGTGTGGCTTGTCCTCACAGTGGCAGTGTAAAATGTATTCGCAGTGACCTGACTCTGAAAGACAGGAGGGGTGTTACATGTGCTGGGCGGTGTGGTAGTCATACTTAGAACACTGTTCTCTGGGGAGAAGAGGTATTTTATCCACTCCCTTTGCCACCTCCACTGCCCCCTTAACACACTTCTTGCCCCTTTACACATTTCTTGGCTATAATGGCCGATGGCTGAAAGAGGTTCGTCCCCTGCCTTTGCAACCCCCTTGGATGCTATAACTAGAAGGGAGACACAGTTGAACGGCCATCTTTTAGCCTCAGGGAAGGTAGAAGCTGACATGGTTAGGTTTGGTCAGAGCTGGTATCAGGAGGCGGCTTAAGGGAAGGGGCAGCCAGAGCATTTTGTGCCCACCCCCATCATCACATTTGAGCATACGGAAAGGAGACAACTCTCTTGGGCAACGGGGAGGGGTGTAATGGCTGAAAGTACCCCACACAGTGCAAAGTTCACGCTGCAGACATTTGTCGTGAACAAACCTCCAGACCTGGGGAGGCTTCCTCTTGCCAACTGACGATGTGAGTCCCACCTTCTGCAGTTAGTGGGGTTGACTGGCCTTGTGTGACCCTAGGATGGAGTTGCTAAGGGACCCAGACCTCAAAATGACAAACCAGGAACTTGGAGAATTCTAGCACTTGTTTGGCTACCTCAGGAATTTTCTAGAAGTCACTAGCTCTGTTTCCCATGTTCTGAGTCTCAAAACTGTAGGTCAGAAAATTTGCTAAAAATAAAAAAAAAACAGATTTTAAAAAGTTCTTCAATGATACAAAGATAACTTTACTAACCAGCCAACTAATGTAAAATGAGTACAAAAGAAAGATCCAAGTTCAGAATAATGTGAGTTCTTTTGTTCTGATGCCTTGTTTCTGGACATTACAATTGCTGTCATTAGTGAGTAGCTTGTGCCTGTTTCGGCATCCGGTGTTCCAGATTGGTGAGCCTGCTGTAACCGAGGCAACGGAGGGGAATTCAGCACAGGGCGGGCAGTGTTTCCCGCTCTCCACAGCAAGTTAGATAGGTCCACTCTGCTCTGTCTACATCAAATACTTTCAATTTCCCTTTTTACCTTTTTTTAAGGGTCTCATTTTATACACCAGACTGACTTTGAACTCACTGTGTAGCTCAGGCCGGCCTCAAACTCAGCGACCCTCCTGCCTTAGCTTCCTAGAGCTGACGTTACAGGCATGTACCCCCACCGCTTGACTCCTGCTTTCCCATTTTCTTGACTCTTTTGGTTTTCCTCTCCGATTCTTCTTTCCATTCTCTGAGTGTCCCTTTCTCATAGTCTCTTCTGTAAAACTGAAGTTCAGGCCGCCAGCATTGTTGCTCACGACCTCTGTCGTTACGTTTGACCATTTCTTTTTTGCTGCTTTTCTAGGTTATTTGAAGTCAAGAGGAAAAAAAAATAATGTTATATAATTGATAGATGAGCATTAAGATTGCTTTATGAGATAATCCATGCTCTTCACAACCATAGTTTTTGTTTTTGTTTTTAATGAGTCTAAAATCATGAGGGAAGATTGCTTCACTGTTGGGTAGATTTTGGAAAAGAAAGAATAAAACACCTAACAGAAGCCACTGGGCTGTAAGTTAAAGTAGAACACCAAAGGGTCAGAAAACTGCATTAATTCTTGACATTTTGGGTGTAAACCTAGCCTTTAACAGGCGAGCCATCTCTCGGAAAACTGTATTATTATTATTGAGATTTTCTGTCAGCTTTTATTTCGCTACATTATGCCTCTCCAGTTAACATCTTAAGAGTGTTTCAGAAGATGATTAGCAGATGCCGATCACTTGGATTAGGGTGTGCCTAAATGATCGTAGAACAAAGATGGGTTTTCTCTGTGTGGGTTTTCACAGGGGGCCAATCAAAGTGAACTAGTCACTCTCCGGAGAATTCTGAAGGAGGCAGTGTGAGAACGGGAGCATGTTGGAGTGTGAGGTCTAGGCCAGGTTTTAAGATGTAAACTGAGAGGTTTATGTCTAGATCTGAAGAGCCCGTGGAACGCAGTGGTCAGGGACACCCCAGGCTGGGTTGTGAGCCCTTGGGGCTTCCCCTGCATCTGAAGAAGGAAAATACAAGCCCATGGGGACCCTGGGCTTCGACCAGCTTCTAGCAGATAAGCTGTTGGATCAGCACCTGCATCCAGCATCTCTACCAGTACCCAGAATCCTGATTTTTTTGCCTTTAAATGTGAAAATTCTCACTCAGCCTCAGTTCTCCCTGTAGACCGGAGAGTATTTAGTTCTTGCCTAGAAAGACTTGGGGAACTGACTGACAGACAGACAGACACACATACACACTCATACATACACACTTCCAGAGTGGAAAGAATGAAGAATTATAGGGACCAAAGCCAGTGCTGTGCTTTTCTTCAAAAAAGTAACAGCATATTGTAACTGGCTCAGTAAACAAGCTGTCCTTGGGTTTGTGGTTTGTAAACAGAGTTAAAACTCTGACCTCGGTGAGTCTGTGCTAGACATGAGAAAGCTAACTAGGTGTGGAGTGTAAACTTGGAGAGAGCCCTCCTTGAAACTTCGGGGCTCGTTGCTAAACATTGCACATTGCTAAACCGTGAAGCCTGTGAGCTCTTGTGTTGCAGCGTGTCTCCCTAGCGTTCTTGCATGCTAGCCTAAGTAGAAGATTTAGCCTGTTTGCATGAGCCGGAAGCTGTCCTGATGAGAAGCATGTCGGGAGGCTGGCACCACCCCCTGGCTGAGCTCCTCCCCATCCTGTCTGTGGCCTCATTCATCATGGTACGTGTTTAACTGCCTCCATCACTCATCCCACTAACCCATCTACACATTATTCTGTTAGTGACATGCTGGAAGGGCACAGTACACATTCACCTGTCTTTCTGCTTTCTTCAGATGTTAGGTTGAAAAAGCTCATTGATGAACGGGAATGCTTGTTGGAGCAGGTAAGCACCTTCCTGTTTTACATTTTAAGTTGGGTACCAGAAACCATACACCTCTTCTCCGCCTTCCTTCTCACTCACTCTGGAAACCCCTAAGCGTCTATGTCTGAGAACAATGCTGGCTTGATGATTTGACCCGAATAGAACATTATTGTCACAAGAGGCTTACTGAGGACTTGAAACCACAGGACAGCATTTGGTACATTCAGCATGGATGTTGCAATGGATGATGGAGATCTGCCATTGGGAGACAGGAAGTGACCATGCCCTTCCACTTGTCCCCACACATGGGTTTTGCACACCCAGAATCAGATACCCTTTCCAGCAGACATTTCTTTGAATAACTGATCAAAATTGGTTTTAATTATAATTTTTCTTTATCGTTGAGAATTCCATACATGGATGCAAGGAAACAGGGCCATATCCACCTTCAGTTTTCATCCTTCGACTCCACCCATGTCCTCCTCAACATGTCTCCTCTGAACTTCATGTTCTTCCTGCCCCCCGCTCCCCGCCACAGTCATGCACTCTGGCCAGTTAGTGCTGCCTTTATCTGCATGGATGTAGGCCATCCATCGGAGCGCAGGAAGCCTCGCAGTGGGAGGAGTGTAAAGAAGAATGGTTCTCCCCCAGCAACTATCAGGAAGCACCAATAGCTCTTCGTTAAGGTGTGGGTGCTTAGAGAGCACATCCCAGTCTGTGCTGGAATTTTGACTCACTGCTGTGCAGGTAATACAGCTGCCGTGAGGCCGTGAGTGCAGCAGCTGTCTTGTGTCCAGAAGGCAGCATCTCACGGCATGCCTCCCCATTGTCTACCCTCTTGCATCCTTTCTGCCTCCTCCCTGTGACATTCCCTGAGCTCTGGGGGTGGGATGGAGTTGAGAAAGATACCCCATTTAGGGCTGAGCGCTAAATGAGTCTCATCCTCAGCACTTTGACCAATGAGTCTCTGCACTGACCGAAGTTGAAAGCAGCCCAGAGCCATAAATCTAAACACAAACTGTGACTTGTCTTTGTCCCTTCTTCTGACTTCAGGAAATGCTGAAGGACTGTTTCATCTTTCTTGCCTGCAGGATAATTAAAAATTATTCCTCAGCCTCTTTCCAAAGGGACCAGTTCCTCCAGCTTTCTCTCTAACCGCATGCAATTGCTCACTTTCTACAGTTCTGTTAGTCTTTCAGAATTGAATTAACATCAAGAGAAGGGGTCTCTGAGGGTCCTGTGCATATTTTAAAACATGTACCCACTGCCGATCCTGTACCTGCTCCCTCAGAAGCAGCGTGCACCCAAGTCTGGTGACGACTTGCAGTGAGGGGAGGGGGGGCAGAAAAGCAAGTGTTAGGCAGCAGAACGGCCTGCAATCTGTTAGCTCCTGTTCTGAACCTGTGTGTTTCTCCATCTCTGAAAGAAGACTCTCGTTAGGCCCCCTCCATAATGGCTGGCCAGTGCCTCCAGGCCAGCGTGCAGATGCACATCGTTTCATTCCCGTGTTCCTGTGCCCAGGGGCCTTCACGGGCCTCAGATCTTTGTGACTAAGCCAAGATCAGTATCATGAAGAGTTGCCAACTCTTAGATCACCACTTCAAGTATTTTGTGTGTGTGTGTGTGTGTGTGTGTGTGTGTGTGTGTAGTCCCAGGAGGATTTCAGCCTGAGAACTTACTGTTCACAGAAGCTGTGGAGATGACTCCATCAATAAAGTGCTGGCAGAACAAGCGGGAGGACCTGAGTTCAAATCCCCAGCACCTACATAAAAGGTGGACATGGTGACATGCACCTATGATCCCAGTGCTGGGGAGGTAGAGATGGGTGAATCCGTGGAGCTGATTGACTAGCCAGCCTCCCTGAGTGCATAAGCTAGTTCAGTGAGAGACCCTAACTCAAAAAAGAAAGAAATATGGTGGAAAAGGAGGAAAATACCCAGCGTTACCCTCTGCCCTCCGATGCACCCACCTGTATACATAAAGGCTCACACAAACGGACAGATACATACAATGTATACAAAATGTAACCACTGGATTACAAAGGAATTCATACCTGAAGTTGTAAAGTCTTTGTCCCACCTACTCCCTTCTAAGGTGAACTTTGGTCCTCAGGATCTTTTCATTCAACTTGTGGGTTATTTATTTATTATTTTATCCCTCTGGCTGGTAGCAGGCAGACTAGATTGTAACCTTTTCATGAAGTTCTCCGCCATACTATTAGGACCCTTGCCTCTATCACCTTGGGATCATGCTAACAGGCTGATACATTCTGGGTATGACGGGCTCTAAATTCAGCTTTTCAGTTTTCCTTTCAAAAACAGAAATGAACGAACTTTACTGGTGGTGTTTTCAGATTAAGAAGCTCAAAGGGCAGTTGGAGGGAAGACCGAAGAACAGCAAGGACCTTCTACGGTCAGAGGACGGCATCTTGGAGAACGGGACAGACGTGCATGTCTTGGATCTCCAAAGTAAATGTTGACCCCTATGTGGAAACATGTGCTGTCATGTGTGCTGATTTTACACACTTGTAGCAAAGATGCCCGCCATTCCCTCCTGTCCCCTCATAGCTCCTGAGTTCCACAGCACACAGACCCTTTATATTGTGGGTCGAGCAAAGTTGGCAGGGGGCAGCATGAGCCTGTGGGATGGAGCTAGTGTCCCAGAATGCCCAGATGGCAGATGGGCATGGATAGGAACACGTTTGCTTGCTTCATGTCTTTGGGTCTGCCGGTATGTGGGAAACTAAGAAACATGTTTCATGCTAGTCAACTAGAGACAGGCTTACGGAAGACGAGATTATGTCTGGTCCCTCTCCTACATCTCCTTCCCGCGTCTTTGGGGCTTTCTTATCTTGGGTTTCCTACCCACCCTTAAGAGGTACCGGGCATGTTCCCAGCCAGGACTCAAGGAAGGCATGCTTTGTCTTGATTCTGTGGAGACCGAGACTAGAACTGGAAAATGTATGGGATGATTCTAGAAGAGTTGGCTCCCAAGAACAGAATGTTCCAGAGACTGAGAATTTAACCCATGTCCCCCTTTTTCTTTGTCACCATTTAGGAGATGCCAACAGACAGATCAGCGACCTCAAATTTAAACTTGCAAAGTCTGAGCAAGAGATAACTGCCTTAGAACAAAATGTACGTGTGACGCTCCTCAGTCCTGGGCAGTTTATAGATGGGTGGCTTGAGTAGAGTCTGAGGTGGGGGTAAAAAGCAAAAGACCAGTGGTTCTCAACTTTCCTATGCTAGGACACTTTAATACAGTTCCTCAGGTTGGGGTGACCTCCTGAGTCACCCCAAAATTATTTTTGTTGCTATTTCACAGCTGCAATTTTGCTACTGTTACGAGTCATATTGTAAATATCCGTGTTTTCTGATGTTATGACAGGGTCATTCAACATCCCAGAGGTCACTACCTAAGGGTGAGAACCACTGCAATAGTGACATTGAGAATCAAATGTGGTTCTAGAGAGGCAGGGGGATGAACCTGAGTTCAGATCCCCAGTTCCCATATGAAAAGACAGGCATGGCATAGCATGTCTCTATCCTTTGCCTGGATGATAGAGACGGGAGGGTCCTAAAGACTTGATGGCCAGCCAGGCTAGTTGTTGACAGAGATTTCTATAGTGCCCGGTCCTGCAGCCATTCAGTCCCAAAGAAACACACAGAGGCTTATATTAATTATAAACTGGTTGGCCTATTAGTTCAGGCTTCTTATTAACTCTTATATCGTACATTAACCCATAATTCTTGTCTGTGGCTTGGTACCTTTTATAAGTGAGGCTTCTCATCTTGCTTCCTCTGTGTCTGGTGACAACTTCAGACTGAGCCTTTCCTCTTCCCAGAATTCTCCTATTCGGGTCATCCCACCTATACTTCCTACCTGGCTACTGGCCAATCAGCATTTTATTAAAAACAGCTATTTAATCAGTGAGCTCCAGGTTCAGGGAGAGATCGTGTCTCAAATAGAAGGTGGTAAGCAAATCAGGAAGATGCCTGACGTCACCCTCTGGCCTTTACACATACACACAGGTCCTGAGGGTGTGGTTAAGGCAGCAAATCTCTTGAGGCATTTATTTACATCATCTTTTGTTGTTGTTTTTGAGACAGGGCCTTGTGTAGCCAAGCCTGGCCTCAAACTCATTATGTAGCCAAGTGACCTTAAACTCCTGATCCCTCTGACTCCTCTTTCCAGGTCCTGGCATCCCAAGAGTGTGCCACATGCCTGGCTTTCGGGGTGCTGCTTGCAGAGTTGGGAAGGAAAGTTAAGAAAAGATTGATTATTAGCCCCTCAGTTGTCACCCTGGTACTAATGTTACTTACATGGTTCTAACAAAGCAGCTCAATGTCAATGTGGCTTGTGAATGTTTTAGACTTTATTGTTTATTTTAAATGGAGAATGGCTCAGTCGATAAAGTGTTTGCAAGGGAACCTGAATTGCATTCCCCAGGATCCACATAAAAAATTGAGCATGGTGGCAAGAGCTTGTTATCCCATCCTAGTGATTGCTAGCCAAACAGCCCAGCTGCTAGCCAACCACCCCAGCTGCTAGCCAACCAGACCAGCTGCTGGCCAATCAGACCAGCTGCTGGCCAATCAGACCAGCTGTTAGCCAACCAGACCAGCTTCTGGCCAACCAGCCCAGCTGCTAACCAACCAGACCAGCTGCTAGCCAACCATCCCAACTGTTAGCCAACCAGCCCAGCTGCTGGCCAACCAGACCAGCTCCTGGCCAACCAACCCAGCTGCTGGCCAATTGTCTTAAGGAAAAGATGGTAGGTGGCTACTGAAGAACAACACCCAGTGTTGTTCTCTGGCTCCCACATGCAAGTGCACACATGTGCACCCACATACCCATGAATACACATGCACATAAAAATAATTAAAATAGTTAACTCAACATGCTTCATGCTAAGACAGCTTCTTCCCTGAATGTCTAGCCGTTCTCCCAGAAGCCAGGCGAGTTCCTCCTGATGAACACATGGGACCCTCCCACCTCAGCATCCTGGACCCTAGGGGCAGCCTGTGGTACATTCCAGGATGAGTACAAAGGAAGCACTTCCGCCTCCACTATGGATATCTGTGCTGGACCTTTTCGTAGAAACAAAGGGTGTTGCTATATATCCAAGCTGGTCGCTATGAATTAGCGTTTGAATTTGTGATCCTCCTGCCTCTGTGTCCCAAGTGCTGGGATATGGACACACACCCTTACATCCATATAAAGCCTCCCTCTGCTCTTGTGCTGCCATTCCTGGCCTTCCACGGCAGCAGCCTAGGACATGTACTGAGGTCTGGCCAGCATCCTTCTGCCTTACATTCTGCCCAGGCCCATGAGCACAGGTCAGAGGACCACATTTTGCCGTCATGCTCAGCTTTTTCTTCGAGTTCTGGGAATCAAACTCTTTCAAGTCCCACAAGAGGGTGATGAAAGCCAAGAGAGATCTGCCCTTTACACCAGGGCCGTTTGTTGCCAGCATGAGGTGGGTCACTTAGACAACACTACCAGACAGCTTGGTTGACTAGAACCCAGGTAACATCCAAAATGCCACTCTCTTAACTGCCTGTTTTCAATTTTATCAAATCACAGCTTTTGATCTCAAATACAATAAAGCCAACTGCAAAAGAAAACAGTGGATAAACTTGTGTCAATGGCTTTCCCCTTCCTTGCAGGTCATAAGGTTAGAAAGCCAAGTAACACGCTATAGATCAGCTGCTGAGAATGCAGAAAAGATAGAAGATGAACTAAAGGCAGAAAAACGGAAACTCCAAAGAGAGGTAAACTTCCTAGGCCTTCTCTAGAGAACAAATGGGCCATGAATGTCCCTTAGGGTCAATAAAGAGTTGATTGACCAAGTCTGGGCCATTCATTACCCGCCTAGGCCAGTCTCCCTCAAATTCTGACATGTTACCAAAAGTATCATAGCACAGCCAGCTGGGACCCCTTTTTCTTTCTTTCTTTCCTTTCTTTCCTTCTTTCTTTCTTTTTATTTCTTTTTATTTTTTATGTGCATATTTGTCTGTGTTGTGAGGGTGTTGGAGCCCCTAGAAGTGGAGTCACAGGCAACTGTGAGCTGCCATGTGGGTGCTGGAAAATGAACCCGGATCCTCTGGAAGAGCAGCCAGTGCTCTTAACCACTGAGTCATCTCTCCAGTCCCCGCCTCCCTCACCCTCAGCTGGGACCCCTCTGAGCATGCACTGCAGGAGTCATCCAGAAAATGACAACCATAAAAATCAAGTTATTATGAGGTAAAGGGGCAGTCAGGCCTCTTAATTCCTACATCCTTTGTGCTACACAGGGGAACCCAGGACAGGTAGGCAGGTGGGAGCCAGTGCTACGCTGAGTGGTTTAAGGCCACCTGCCATGCTGCTACTTCTTTCAAAATTGAACGTTTTTCTTTCCCAAAGACACCTGGCAAAGTCATCCTCTTGGAAAGTATAGCACCTACTGGGCCTGTGGCTGCGTGTCAGGGAGCGGTCACAGTTAATAATCGAGTCATTCCTTTTTAACACTGCAAGCCTAGCTTTCTGTTTCCCATTCCTGACCACTCCCCACATCCCTCCCACCCCTGCCCGCCCAACCCCCACGCTTTTTCCCTTCCCAAGTTCAGTATTTTGTGAGGTTAAGCTTAATTGTGAACCAGAGCATCCCAGGCTTGAGGAAGGAGGTGGGAGGTGAAATCTTCTTTCCTAGAACCCAACTACTATGGGGCCTGGTGTAGAAAGCAGAGCCATGGGCTATGCCCTACCAACCAACAGCTCCACTGCTATAATAGGGAGCTCTCTCCGTCGGGCCAGCCCTCTGCCCGGATGCCTGCAAGCCTAGGAGTAACCTGCTCACATAGCTGCCTATATGGAGCCCAGGCCCTCTGCCCTGGCTCTAGGCTGTGGCTGTTTTGGGCTCTGTCATTCAAGCTTTGATTTTCAGCTGCAGAAACCTTGCTCCTGAGCCCCCAAACCAGAAAGCTTCTCCAACTGTTCCAGGCTTGGTTTCATTTGTATTTCATGGCTCACTACACTCAGCAGTTCTGAACCCATTGAGACCCACAAGGTAGCGCGGGTCTGGAGTCTAGTTCCAGATAAGGAGCATCTCCTAGTTAAGATGCTAGAACTGTGAGTCGTTTATTGCTTTTCAGTTAGGAAACACACACAGGATGGAGAGGTGGCTCTGTGGCTACCAGTCTTGCTGCTCTTGCAGAGGACCCAGGTTCGGTTCTCTGCACCCACATGACAGCTCACATGTCTGTAATTCCAGTTCAGGGATTCTGGTGCATCTCCTGGCCTCTTTGGGTACCTGCATGCACATGGTACACAGACATAAACACATAAAGAAAATAGAGTCCTAACTTTCATAAATAAACATATGGCCAGTTATTTAAAAAGGAAAAAGAAAAGCATGCACACACAGCACACACACTATTTAGGATTTCAGTGTGGGTGGGCTGTAGCAGTGCTTTCCGGTAGGGCTGGGCTCTTGACCACTCGAAACCCCATCACATCACAGGGAAGCAAAGTCCTCCAAGCTCACTGCCTTTCTTCCTTCTTCCAGCTTCGCTCTGCACTGGACAGAACAGAAGAGCTTGAGGTGAGCAACGGGCACCTCGTGAAGCGACTGGAGAAGATGAAAGCCAACCGCAATGCACTCTTGTCCCAGCAGTAAACACCAGCACCATGTGGGCAGCTCACTGGGGACTCGGGCACCTAGTGTGGCTTCGCGGGCTTTTATCTGTACTCTCAGGAGCACTGCCTCTTTCCCTGCCTCTGAGGGAAGAAGTGCTTCAGTGAAGGGGGTCATCTGGGGAACCCAACAGCACCAGATGCTTCTGTCTGCAGATCCCTGGCCTGGCCGGGTGACACTCAGAGCCTACAGGTTTCCTCATAAGCACACTGGGGCTCATGAGAGCTCTGGACTTGATGCACAGGGACCTCTTAACGCCACCAACAGGGGCGACTGAGGTCGGAATTAAGGTGGGACTTGGTTTTCTTTTGTGTCTTGCTGAAGGTTAAGGGAAAATGTTGCAGTGTTGGGGACTATCCATGGTGGACCCTCCAGTCTGAGTGACGCTAACAGTATCTCTTCGTCCCTGCTTCCCATACACAAAACACTGTGGAACCACAAGCCATTACCAAGCAAAGCTCCTCCACCGGAGACAAGGCGATGGTCTAGACGTAAAGTGACCTTACGAAGACTCTTTACAGGCAACAAATGAAGCTTTTCTAAGGGACTTTTGCATCAGTTCAGTTATAAGAGTACTTTCTCCCAGGGTCATTAGATGGTAGCTTCACCGAAAACAACAGCTTTTCATTTGCATTATTTAATCCTTATATTTGAAATTGAAGTTATTAACTTCTTTTAAAGAATGTACTGCTAGAAAAAAATTTTAAAAAAATGAAATGTTAAAGAGAGCCGTGTGTTTTTTTTTAAAGATTTATTTATTTTTATGTGCGTGAATGTGTGCCTGCGTGTATGTATGTGCACCACATGTGTGCAGTTCCAAAAGAAGCCAGAAGAGGGCATTGGATCCCCAGGACTGGATTTACAGATGATTGTCAGTTACCAGAACTGAACCCAGGTCCTGCAGTCAGTGCTCTGAACCGCTGAGCCATCTCTTCAACCCCTAAAGTCATTTGGTTTTACTTTTTCCCACTGAGAAATACCATTACTTGATGTCATATTTGTTGATGTCTGTATTAGGAATCATATTTTCATTTTGATTTTTTTTCTTTTTCAATGTGTGCGTGTGCGTGCATGCATGCATGTGTGTGTGTGTGTGTGTGTGTTTGTGTGTGTGTGTGCCACAACGTATGTGTTTCCACAGAGGACAACTTGTAGGAAGTTAGTTCTCTTTCTACCATGTGAATCCTGGGCGTTAAGATCAAGCCATCAGGCATTAGTAGCAATCGCCTTTAAATGCTGAACCATCTCACTGCCCCATCTTTTTAAGCATATCACATGAATTCAATTTTTTCTTTCCCTGTTTTTAAAAACTCCTGTTCAGAGCCTGTGCACTGGGGGCATAAAGGACACTGAAGAGGTAAGAAAGATAGACTCAACTGCAGAGCGACAGGAGGCAAAAGCAGAGCAGGTGCTGATTTTCAGTCACCCTTTGTCTAGGTTGCATCTCAAACAGGGCTGGGAAGCAGGCCAACCTCTGAACTGCGATTACAAGTGCCAATCAAAACAGCAGCACAAGGGATGCTGTGGAGCATGAGTTCAAAAGACACAAGTTGAAGCACTAGAGGTCATAAGGGGCCACAGCCAGGCCTGTGTAGACCCAGGGTAGACAAGGTCGCGTTTCACTGGTTCCCAAATAATTCTGTGCTTCTGTTTGCCATCCACTCACAGGGGACAAGCCCTCAGGAGGAATCTGTGGGTTGGGGGAAGGGAACAGAGTTTCCTTGAGGGAAGGCATACTGGGTGACCTTCATTGCACATCCCATGCACCGTGAGAATGGTGAGAAGGAAAGAAACCAGGTGAGATCCCCCTGGGAGCCTCTCCTGACCCTACTGGGCCAGCCAGCCTGCAGCAAAGCAGTGTGTATTTTACTCTCTTTTCCCCGTGGGTTCTTCCACAGTATTATAATGTAAGTGCATTTAATCAGTAATAATATAATAATAATAATAATAATAATAATAATAATAATAATAATCCATAAAGAAAGCTGATAATTGCAAACCCTCCTGTGATGCCTGGCCATGAAATCTAATGCTTTCATGTATCTCCACGCCTTCACTCATTTAGTTTCCATGACAACATTATGCAGTAAATATTGCTGCAGAAGTTCAGAGTCTGCATCATACCTGGTTCCGAATCCAGAGAAAGCTAGAATGTCGGGGACCAACGCCCCAACATAGAAACTGGTGCTTTGCCCTAAGTGTGTTCTCAGAGGCACGTGGAAGAATCAGACTCTTTATACCATCTTTATCGTTTAAGGGCAGCTCAGGCTCTTTCGTCCTTCCAGCATGACCTGCGTTTATTGTCTCCTCTCCAGCTCTCAATGCTCTCTCAACTCTTGAGGAATTCCCTATTAATATTCCTTTTCCGGGGCACCTCCTCTCAGCCATACACCTGCATACCTCACCAGCTTTGGAGCCAGCAACCTCTTTCTGGGCAAATCTACAAGTCAATGAAGGCCGGAGCCAAGTCTTTCACCTTTTGTCTTTCTAAATTGCTAGCTTTCCAGCTACCAAGCTGTATTCAAGCCATGGCCATTGCCAGGCTGGCGGATATCAGAGCCCACAATCCACTCTCCTTTAATAACTTTAATAAGCCCTGTGCTTCTG
>JAQHUG010000148.1:2306244-2331434 GCA_028555095.1 Dicrostonyx torquatus
ACTAGAACAGTTTCAGAATGTATCCCCTAGGAAAGTTTCTCCTGCGGGTGAAGCACCTGGGAGTTGGTGCTGGCTTCTTTCTTCCCTGCAACCCAGCCTTCCTCAGCCTTGGCTGGGTTCACAAGCTGGAGCATGCGTGGGTTGGGGTGAATGCCCCACTCACTACAGAATGTCAAGCTGTAGTCGAGCTGCATTCTTAGTATCTACCCTCCGATGATGCTGGATTGTACCCCAAATTGCAACAGCAAATAAGTCTCTCAGTGTTGTGAAATCCCACCATGGGGAACCAGTGCTATAAACTAAATTTTAAAAATTGAGAGTGATGGTTGAAATCTTGGGCCAGAACCCCTGTTGATTCTTACACACTGTATTGACTTTTAGAAATAAAAGAACATTTCACCAGAGCAGCTCATTCAAAAACACAAGTGGACGCTACAAATCCAGTTCAGACTGTAATGAGTTGGCATTTGCCACTCTGTTTCACTAGGAGCTAAAGTGTTGTGCTCTGGGGAGATGGCTTAGTAAGTGAAGTGCCCGCTGCCCAAGTGTGAGGTTCTAAGTTTGGTTCCCACTCCTAAGCTGGGCATAGTGGCCTGTGTGCCTGTACCCCCAATGCTGGTCACAGGTGGGTGGATCCTGGAAGCTTACTGGCCAGTCAGTCTAAATAAAATCGCAAGTTTTAGGTTTAATAAGAGACCTTGTCTCAAAAATTAGAGAAGCTATCAATGAAAGACCTCTTGGCATCAACCTCTGACCTGTACACATTGCCTGCAGGAGTGAATGAACTAGTGCGCATATGAACAGAAAACACACACACACACCATGATTTTGCTTTGTTTTTTTAAGAATGTACAGTTGATGTATATTTGAAGATGGAATCTCATTGTATAACCCTGACTGGTCTAGAACTTGCAATGTAGACTAGGCTGGCTTCAAACTCATAGAGTTCTGCTTGCCTCTGCCTCCCAAGTGCTGGGATTAAAAGCATGTACGGCCACACCCAGCTGCTAATATTTTTATAGTTCTCAAATACAGATTTCTGGCAAATACAGTGCCACACTCTTAGGGACTGGTGAAGGAGTGTCCCCAATAAGGCGACTTCTCAGTGGGGAGCAGGGCCATCTCAGAGGCTGCCAGTGGTGGGATGGAGAAGCATCAGCTCTTGGCTGGGTGGAACCAGCCAGCTGCAGATGTCAGATGAGCACTCACATCTGTTTGTATCACTAAGTGGTCACAACTAGATGTGGCACGTGCACATGTGTCTGCTTGGTGTTTGAAAGTGATAGAGCTTCTATCCCTGACCTGCCTGGCTCCCTTACCTGTAGCCACACACAGGTATCATCTGACCCCTGGTGTGGAGGATGCTTGGGGACCAGGAGGAGCCTTGCTCAGGGGTTAGGGTTCTATTCAGGAGCCTCAGGGACAATGTTCCCCGTTCTCAATCATTTGAAGACTGGAAAGTTGTCCCCCAGTCCTGGCCTGTGTCTAATGCCACTATTTGTCTGTTTGCTGTCCCCACCTTCTCCTCCCTGCTTCTTCCTGGTTTTCTACTTGAGCTGCCCTCATTGCTAGCTCCTAGATGGCTCCTACTGGTCCCCAGGGGCACCAAGCGCTTGGTAGGTACCACAGGTCCTAATGAAATTGCTTGAGTGGTTGACTGATCTATCTCCAACAGGCCACACTCCTGGGTGGCATAGTAATAAGAATGTCAGAGACTTGGGGAGAGGCTTCAGAATCAGGACCATTTGGAACTTCACTAGAACCCTTCCTAATCTCCAGGAGCTGCCTACACTATGGCTGGTGTGGGAGACAGTGCAACAGGTTTGCCTTCCCTCCTCCCCTTTGGCTCTGGATCCATCACCACCTGGGGGCAGCAGAGGCCATCAATCGCTCCTTCTAAGAGCTGCACCTATGTCCAACCCTAATCTAAACAAGGCATGTCTTCCCAGGTCAGGCGTGATGGGTTTCCCAGGCTTCCCTCCTTTCCCAGTTGCCAGCGTGGTGACCCAGGGAGAGGCCATCTCTACTGCACCACTCTGAGATGCCTGAGCTTTCTTAGCCTGCCACAGCCTGGGTGGAGGTCAGCAGCTGCTAAGAAGACAAGTTCACCCACCACAGTTTTGCTAAAAGTTTTCATATTTCCATGTCTAAAATTTCAAATCCCCTCCTCGTTATTTGTTTGTTTGTTTGTTGTTTTTGAAAACCGGGATCTAGGCCGGGCAGTGGTGGCGCATGCCTTTAATCCCAGCACTCAGGAGACAGAGGCAGGCAGATCTTTGTGAGTTCGAGGCCAGCCTGTTCTACAAGAGCTAGCTCCAGGACAGGCTTCAAAGCTACAGAGAAACCCTATATCAAACTCCCCCCCTCAAAAACAAAAAAAAACCAAAAAACGGTGATGGCACACACTTTTAATCACAGCACTCAAGAGGCAGAAGCAGGTTCGGGAGGCAGAGACAAGCGGATCTTTTTGAGTTCAAGGCCAGCCTGGTCTACAAGAACTAGTTATAGGACAGGCTTCAAAGCTACACAGAAAGCCTATCTCGAACCCCCACCAAAAAAAAAGTAGAGAAGGAGGGGCACACCTGGGGCAAGAAGCCAGTCAGACTAGAGACAGCAAGAAAGTAAGAAAATGGTACAAAGCCCTGAGACAAGGGTAGATAAAGAGATACAGGGTAATTTAAGTTAAAAGAGCTAGCCAGAAATGTGCCTAAGCTAGACTGAGCATTCAAAACTAATAATAAGTCTCTGTATCATAATTTGGGAGCTGGTAGGGGGCCCTAAAGGAAAAAAAAAGGCCTGGCACAATAATCTTTTAATACAATCATATAAAAATCAAAATTAATACAAAAAGAAGCTATGATACCAATTTAAATAAAAATATGATCAGAAACAAGTCTACTCCTTGCAGCCACTTACGATCTGACCAAAACAGGGGAGAGGAGAAAAGGTGTACTAGTTTGTATGATTTTCTCATCTTGAGTCTTTTTCTGTTACTCTTTCTTTCTCTCTCTCTCTCTCTCTCTTTCTTTCTTTCTTTTTTTTTCTGAGACAAGGTTTCCCAATAACTATGGAGCCAGTCCTGGAACTCGCTCTGTAGACCATGCTGGCCTTGAACTCACAAAGATCCGCTTGTCTCTGCCTTCCGAATGCTAGAATTAAAGGTGTGCGGCAGCTCCGCCGAGCTCTGTTCTTCTTTTTAAAACTGATTTTACTGAAATATTGTCCTGTTTTGTGAAATTTGTGGTGCACCCCTAAGTTTTGTCCCAGAAGCAAGTGCCCGCTCTAGCCCCCTTACGCTGCAGAAAGGGACACCTTGAACAGTAAAAGCCACAGGGCTCCACGTCCAGGATAAATAGCGCTACAGAAACTACGAAGCTCACCAAGTCTCGCGAAAAGATGTTGTGCACCTGGCCACCCAATCCGAGCCTGCGGTTCCTTCCCGCGCTATCTGAGCCCCACCAAGCCAATCATGGCGCGGGCCTGTTCATACAGGCCAATAGGAGCGCTCCTCGAGCGGTGGGTGGGCCACTGGCAGCCGTTACCCAACAAGCCCTGGATACTACTCATTGCGGAGTAGACGGTGAGGGCGACCTGGCGGAGAGGTGTGAGAGCAGGGGGACGCTGGTGACACTCATGGTGAGCCCCACATAGAAGCCAGACCTCCGGGACAGGCAGGGCTGGGATCCGGTTCCCTCCCAAGCTGTCTAGCAATGAGGCAGGGCCTCCGTTGCATTGGTGACCCCACCACCATAGTAGTTTGCTCTTGCGCTCATTTTTGCAACGATTTCGGTTTTTTTAGTTTTTTCCAAGCAGCATTTCTCTGTGTAGTCTTGGTTGTCCCGGAACTTGCTCTGTAGACCAGGCTTGCTCCGAACTCACCGAGATCCTCTTGCCTCTGCCTCCCGAGTGCTGGGATTAAAGATGTGCGCCACCACTCCCAGTAGTTTCGTTTCCAGATAAGGGGACCAGCTTGCAGACAAAGATCCTTGGTGCATAAAATGAGCAAGTCCTCTATTTCTTAATGCGTTATGGGCTGTTTCCCATTTCCTGGTTTACGGTTCTGATTGCAGGCATTTAATAAGTGCTTCAGTGGATCCTTTCCAAGCAACAAATAACAGGTTCAATGGTGTTCAAAGTTTCTTAGCCAGAGAGGCTGGCCTAGATGTCACCGTATGACCGATGATGCCTTCGGACTCCTGATGCTCGGACCCTGCCACATAGTGTGAAATTCTAGGTGTTGAGTCGGCAGGGAAAACAACAAACAAGACTAAAAAGGCTTTTGGTGTTGTTTTTAATTTTAGAAAGAAGGGGATCTTGGAAATTGGTTTTGTTACTCGCAAAAAAAAAAATACCTATAAGAAGAAGCTTTGCATAAAATGCCTGGGGATGCTCGTGGGTGCTGGGGATCTGAACTGGATCCTTAGCCTTGTAGCAAGCGTGGTACCTTCTGAACTTCTTGTTGGTTTTTCGTAACTGTACAGTTTATTTGGAAAACAGTATCTAGATTTGACAACAGACGCAAATTAGTCTTTGAGATTTTATTGTGACATCTTAAGGACCTGGCTGTGGTGGTTGAATAAGAATAGCCCTTGTTGTCCCATATGTAGGGAGTAAAACTCTTTGGTAGGATTAGGAGGTATGGTCGTTTTTGAGGAAGTATGTCATTCTGAGTGTGCTTTCAAAAGCCCATGCCAGGTCCAGACTCACTCTCTTCCTGTGAATCAGGATGTAGAACTCTGAGCTACTCTGCTCGCTACCATGATGGTGATAGTCTAAGCCTCTGAAACTGTAAGCAAGCTCCCAATTGAATGCTTTCTTTTATAATGGTTGCCTTGACCATGGTGTCTCTTCACAGCCATAGAACAGTGAGTGACTAAGATACCTGGCCTTATTATGTTTCATGTACTATAGAAATTTAAAAGAATATCTTGTGTCTTGCTTGAGGTTTTTGTTGTTGTTTGTTTCTTTGTTTTTAACACAACTCTTTTTTGATTCTTTGGGAATTTCACATCATGCACGCCAATCCTGCTCACCTTCCAGTCTCTCCATAGAGGTGTGTATGTGTGTGTGTGTGTGTGTGTGTGTAAATTCAGACTTTTAAAACGGTTATTCAAAAAAAGCTGAAGATGTTGCTTAGTTGATAGTGTTTACACAAAGCCCTGGCTTTAATCCACAATTCTCCATAAATCTGATATGGTAGCATATACCTATCTTTTCAATACTTGAGAGTTTGGAGACAGGTGAGTCAGCAATTCAAGGTCATCCTTGGCTACATAGTGAATCTGAGGCCAGTTTGGGACACATGGAGACCCTGTCCAAGAAAAAAGGTTTCTCGGGTGTTCTACCTGTTTGATGTCCATTGACTCTACTAGTAGAATCTTTGATTATAACTGCTGCTTTGTTTATTTTAACTCTGTGCCAGGTATACTAATAGTTCAATGTTATACCTTTTCTAGAATGTACATCTTTGAACTATGCAGGCCACTTCAGTGGTAGAAACAGATTCTGATAAAAACTACCATAAAAATGGAGAAAACCTCCATAAAGGTAAGGAGAAGGTGCTAACTATAAACGAAGGTTTCCCTTCAGGGTTGCTGTTTTAAAGCCTCTCCCAGCAAGCTACAGTCAGCACATTTATAACTTTGCCAGTTTCCTTCTGGGTTTATGGTAGCTGTGGGCAAACTGCTTTTGTAATTATGTAGTAGAAAAGGTGACCTTGTAAGTCCATGTAAGACCAATTTGTTTGACTAATCTGTTAAAATGTTGATATAAGACAGAATAAAAAGTTTAAAATAAGCAATATATTAACTTACTTATAGCATAAAAATCAAATGATCAGTGTCCCAGATGTATGAAAATAACTCCTGTGTGAGTCTATGTTTATTGCAGCTTACTGAGCATTTAATCTGCATCTTTTATCAGTAACCTCCAATCACTCACGTGGGCTACTTTCCCCTTCCCTCCCTCTTCATGGTGGTCCCTCTCTTTAGTGCTAAATATTCCCGTTCAGATGTAGTGTCCAGTGAATCTTAGAGTGGTGCTTGAGCAGGTAATGGCCAATCGGTGGGTCATGAAATAAAGTAAGCTAATTGTATTTTTTAGTGAAATGAAATAGAAAATCCAAGAATGCATTGGCCCAAGAGTAATTACTGCTTTATAAGCTTTTTGTTTCACTTCTGTGTACATTATGTGTGTTATTCAGTACCCTCTCTAGTCTTACTTCTGCATTCTTCATCTACCTGCCTTCACTTTCCAAGTTTCTTAGCAGGCACTTTCCAAGGCTCAGTCCCAGTCACATGACTCTCCTTTTCTGAGACTTGCAGTGACTTTCCCGTCCCTCAGGATAAGAGCCAGCCATCCTTAGCACCTTACCCGTTTGCCATACTTGTCTCAGACATCTCTTCTACTCCTTGCAGGCTGGCCTCGTTCCTGCAAGGGCCACGTTCATTCACACAGCCAGCTGTACTTGTTGGATTTATCTAAGACAAAGTTTTCCATTTTGTTTGAAACCACTTGTCAAATGTAAAGTTTTCCCCAAATCTGTCCCTCCTTTCTCCTCAAATTCCCCTGTTCCGTTAGCACAATGGTCAGAACTTTTAACTGTGATGGTTTTTTGTGTGTTTATCTATAACCCTTAGGAAATCCATAAGCTGTGGGGGCAACACCAGTGTCCTCTTGCCTTCATGTACACACTGCCTATTACTGACCCCAGTAGATACCCCAAAATTTATTACATACAATTTTTTTTAAAATTGATTAGACCTATTCACAAGTTAAGTGACTGCCCTATAGAGAGAAGACTTCTCAACATTGAAAGAATTCAGAAAGCATATTGTCACTTATATCACCTTGAATAGCTGTAACAACCTCATAGTTGTGGGCCTGGAAGTGTGAGATTGAGATGCCAGGATGGTCAGATTCTCCTGAAGTATCTCGTCCTAGCTAGTAAATGGTTTCTATTTTATCTTCAGATGATAGGTGACTTGTACTGTTCTGTGTTTTAAGGAGGACCCAATGGTGAGGGTCCTGCACTCATGCTCTCCAGAGACTGTCTTTAATAACCAGTACAATGGGGCTAGGACTTCAGAGTGGTTGTTTGGAAGATGAGTTTCAATTTATTTTAGTTACTATAAGGGGCATTTGTGTTTGCCATTTATGATGTAAAAGTAGCCCAGCATTTGGAGGAGCTAGGACCAGATATGTCTAGCCTTTGGCAATGTTTAGTTTCTGTAATGTTGTTATTAACATACTCTTCTTTCACTTTTTTGAACAGATAAACCTAAGAAAGAAAATGTGTTATTTTCCAATGGTTGCAACGAAGTCAAATCAGCTTTTCCTGATGGTGAATGGGATTCCTTGTCAGTAGAACAAAGAGCTAGTGACAAAGAAATCAGCAGTACTAACAAGATAGATTTATCAGAACTATCTTTTTCAGCAAATCAAGATACTAATATAGAGAATAATTTATCTCAGTCAAGTGAATTTGAAGACAGTATTGACTATGCTTTTTTGAATGAAACATACTCTATACATTATTCAGAATCAAAACTCAAGAATGAAAATCTTCCACATTTATATTCAGAATTATGTCCTGAAGTACACAAAAAAGTGGAGACATTTTTTGACATTTTGGGGCCTCAAGATGATACTAGTGTTAGATTGGAAAGGAGCCATAAGATTCCGGCTGGAGAGTGTGGAGACATGCAGAAGAGTGACGTGGACGACGACTCCCAGCAGGAGTACCACAGTGCAGAGCAAGAGTGCATAAGTACACACTTACCTTTTGACCCAGCTAAATCAGTTAGCAAATCAAATCTAGATGTTAGTGAGTTGAAAACATCAGGCTATGGCATTAAATGTGTTGGCAATTTAGAAGCTAGTCATGTTAAATTGGAGAGTGTTCCTAGCCCCTCTCTGGAGTCACTTAATATTTCTGCACAAGAATGTTTGCCTCATTCCTCTAAGTCTCAGAGTTCTGATACGTCAAAAGGATATCATCAACCAAAATTTGAAAAGTGTAAGGAACAAGAGATTGGTTTACTAAACCATAAAGCATTTGATGATATTTTTCAGAGAAGCAGCTCTCCCTTAAACCCTCAGAAAGTACCCCAAACTAAAATGTATGCTAAAGAAATGAAATCTCAGACAGTTGAAAGTAAAGATTTTTGTGGAAATAGAATTTTCCAGAACAAAACATTGCAATGCTCTGAGAGCCCTATTTCGTTTCCTCAAGATCAAGCCCTTGGGACACAACTGAAGGCTAGTAATCTTCACCAGACTACTGGGGCTTCCACTTTTGATGACTCAGTCATTTCTCTCTGTGACTCTTTGCAATACAAAAGCCTCCCTGGTCCAGGCTTTTTTTCTTCTGAGATGCCAAAGATAGCAGTCACAGATACTCAGGCAGAAGTAGAGGACAGCTACCTACACCATGTAAAAAGTGGTGCCACAGATAAAACATGCTCTCGTGATGTGAAGGAAGTGTGTCTTAAGTCAGTGCCAGATACAGCCAACTGTTTGCTTCCAGTTCAGCCGACACTGGATGCAAGCAGAGGGGCAGATGCAAGATCTTCTGTACTGTCTACATCAAGCAATGCGGAGATGCCAGTGATGAGAAAACAGCAGCCTGATGAGTGGCAACGTGAGAAACAGAGTGTAGCCTGTAATACAGACTGGTCATGCGGACAGGATTGCAGGGATGCACAGACGACTGTACCAAAAGGACCAGGAAGGTCACTCTCAATGGACTCTCTCAAGCCTAGTGGGAATTCCCTGAATGAGGTAAAGCCAGTAATATCAAAACCTTCATCTACAAATTTTAGAAAGTATGCAAATGTGGTTGCATTTGTTTGGAATCTTAGTGCCAGCGCCAGCTTAAGGGCAAGGGTGGCCGTGTGCCACAGTTCTGTCTTCTGGCGGCAGATGTCACAAAATTGTTTCAGACTTTGGTTTTACATTTTGCCATTTAGAACTGCACATGAACATTCATTTTTGTTATATATGTATAATTTTATTTTATATTGTTTTCAGAATTCCTTGGAATTAAGAAAAACATTAGATGCCACAGATAGACAGAAACACCTTGAGAGGTAGGCCAGCTATGTAAGCTTACACATGTATATGGGGAAACTCAAAATTGTGTTTATTTCTGTGTAGTATATTTAACCATCAAGAGTTAAAGGGGCTTTAAGAAGTTTGACATCTGGGCCACTCCTGCTATATATAGCAGCTATGCTGTAGCAACACGGGATGTTGGAAATCCTCATGAAGAGCCTGCGGTCGCCAGCATTTCTTCAGACAGAACGGCATCTTCTTCCCTCACTCGGGCCTGCCGCATCCATACTAATTCAGTTCCTTTTCCTTTCTTTTGAGTCACCCATAGATAGACCCAATGAGCATCTTAGAGGAAGTGCCACATATTTGAAAAGATACATAGATACACTCCGTGAAGTATTGTTAAACCTAAGCTTATTCATCATTGGTTTTACTTTGCATTTATTAATAACCCAAAAGACAATTTGGAGCCAGAAAGTGGGAGTGGAAGAAACTTATTATCATACTCTGAAATCATGTGCCATTTTTTTCCATTTTTCTAATGCGTTTAGTCTGGTATCCCAACGCTAGAAAGCTAAATTTAAAAATGAAACTTTCAAAACAATCCTGTCCCTATAGCTTCCCATTTTTAGGAGGAATTGAATTAAACCACGGGGAAACGTAAAAAAAATATAAAATCTGGCTGGGTGTGGTGGTGCATATCTTTATATGTCTTTATATAGCTTTATATCCCAGCACTGGGGAGGCATAGAAGGGCAAGTCTCTTGAGTTTGAGGCCAGCCTGGTTTACAGAGTGAGGTCCAGAACGGGCAGGGCTACACACAAAACTCTGTCTTGAAAAGTTTTTTAAAAGATTAAAATCTGCTTCTAGAAAGAGAAACAGATTTCTACTGTAGAATATGTTCAGAATCTTACCTAATACTCTTATTTTAAAGGGCATTTCAACTTTGTGAAGAGATTAATTTGCCATCAAAGTGCTGTGAGAAAACCATCGAGAGGGCCATGAAGGCAGAGATGCACCTTCTGGATGTCTGCTATCAGATGTGCCATCGCCACTGGAGTCACATTTACAAACTTGTCATGGAAAGTAGAGCAGGACTCAATAGGTGCTTATCTATTTTAAATCTAGATTTTCCTAAGATTTATCACTCTGACTTTGTTCTAGAAATCTGTTTTCAATTCTTGAAAGACAAAACATAGGCTTTAATTGGGTTTATCAGTTACCTTATGAGTAATAAATTTAGGGCTGGAGAGATTGCTCAGCCACTAAAGGCTTGGCTCACAATATAAGTAATAAACTTCAAAAAAACTTCTTTTCCCGGGTGTGGTTATGATCTTAGCACTTGGGAGGCAGAGGCAGGGGCATGACTCAATTGGAGGTCAGCCTAGCCTACCTAATGAGTTTCAGTCCAGCCAGAGCTACATTTTGAGATTTGTATCAAAAATCAAAAGTAAACAAAACAATTAAATGTCATGGCAAGGTGTGGTTGCAGTAATTAATTCAGTAAAATAAATGGGTTTGCTGTTTGTTTATAAAGTCCAAGTAGGGATAAAGTCAGTTGGGGTTTCTGCATGGCATTCTGTCACATTCTTTCTGGCTTACCTTTCAAGTGTTGCTAATGCTGACCCTAGAACATGTATCTACTGTGGTTCATTTAACAGGGAAAGTCATAGATCTAGTAGAGCTAGAACTAAGTATGTGGTACCATGTTAGTGTTAGGTGAATGACATGAGCCTAAATAATGTAATTCTGTGAACTTTGAATAGGAATTTACCAAGTAATTCTGCTAAGAAGGAATTAGGATCAACACTGCTATCTGTTCTGGGAGACTTGAAAGTTAGGTACATGAACTTGAAAGAAAAAGTCCACAAGGGCATACCGCTGGAAGAGCTGCCCCCACTGTCAGTGGAGTCCAAACTGTTATCTGCCTTCTCTGATTTTGCTTCCAGGGTATGTATATGTTCTAGAATAAAATGTTAACTTTGTTCAGACAGAAAACATACTAAACCTGGTTTTCTCCCCCTTGTTTCTAGCTAATAGAAGAAGAGTCATGTGGGTAATTACCATTTTATCTAACATAGTACTTAACCTGCTTTAAAAACTACTTAAGCCTTATATCTAAATTCTCTGTTTCCTTTTGAGAACATTTAAGGAATGTGTATCTATTCAGCCTTTCAGGAACAAATTCTGAGCTGGATAATCAAAGTGTACCTGATGTTGATACTTCTCCAAGCCTAGAAACGACATTGTCCCAGGTAAGAATTGGAGAGCAAGTGCACATGATTGTGTGTGCAGATGTGTGTTCATGTGTGTTCAGCCTCAGGTATTACTCTTCAGGAGCCACTCACATGTGCTTTTCTGGAGGTAGGGTAAGGACAAGTGTCACAGTAGGCATGTTCCAGTAATTAATGTTCCAGATTAATTACTGCAACCACACCTTGCCATGACATTTAATTGTATTTTGTTTACTTTGATTTTTGATACAAATCTCAAATTGTAGCCCTGGCGGACTGGAACTCACTAGGTAGACTAGGCTGGCCTCCAGCTGAGTCGTGTGGTATGTGAGGTGCCAGCCCTCAACCTCAGTCTTGAGGCTGGGTCTCTGGCTCAGCACTGCATTATGCCAGGCTAACTGACTGCAAACTTCCAGGCAGTTGTCTCATTGCCATCTCTGTCTTCCAGTAGGAGATCTGGGGTGACAGACGTGTTCTGCTCTGCCTGGCTTTTACGTGGTTTTAGTCATCTCTTCAGTGCTGGGACTGCAGCTGGGCCGTTATGCCCAGCTTTTCACATGAGTAAAAGCACGATCAAATTTGGATCCTCATGTTTGCACAGCAAGCACTGTGCCATCTAAGCTCCGCTCCACCATCCCATCCATTTAAGCCTTTGGTGGATAGCCTTTAAGTGAACAGTGACTCTCAGAAGCGCTCCCTCCCTCCTTCCCACTCCACTGACTAACTTCGTGGACCCCATGTGAGAAATTGACTGAGCAGAAGGAGTGGGTGATGTTAGGCCCGGTCTTGTTCGGGCAGTTGTCATCAATATGATGAGGAAGGTAACATGTAATTTATCAGAAATCTAGAGACTGAAGGTTAAAGAAATAGACAAGCCATAATGCATTACCAGTACAATCGTGAACCAGAGGGCACAATGCTGGTTAGCTCTCATTTTGTGAGGTATAGTAATGCTTTTATTTTGGACAAGGAAAATGTTAATTCTTCTCTAATGAAATATATTTTGGGCTTTCCTCAACTTGTCCTTGGAGGGTAACAACCAAGAAAGATGGTTAACTGTTAGATAGGAACACATTGCAGGCCAGGCATGGTGGCACATGATCACAGTCTCAGCACTCAGGAGTCAGTGGCGAGAGGATCACAAGTTTGATGCCAGTGCAGTCCTGCCCTGTAGTGAGATACTGTCTGAAAATCAAGAAATGGACAAATAAGAACCCTGAAGATTGTAGAGTGGCACAGACCCCAACCCCTTAGCAAGTACGAAGGCAGCTCTACTTCCTGACTGGCGTGCAGAGTGAGAAGTAAAACACTTGCTTTCTGCTAAGAAATTATTCAAACAGATGATACTGGGAGACCATTCCACTGGGAAACGCGTCTTTAAAAGGAAGAAATAATAGATTCAAAGCTAAATTTTATATGCTCAGATTTGTTACATACTCTTTAAATAATCCGCCCATTTACCAGTCCATGCTGTTTCCCAGTGGCAGTGGGAAACACTTAGGATACAAGGAGTGTTACAGAGGACACAGCTGTTGTAGAACTGTCTAGCATGTGTAAAGCCCCATCCTTAGTGAATGAAACGAATGAACGAAATTTCTGCCCTGGCAGTGCTGAAGTATATATGGGCAGCCTGTGTATGGCGGTTCTGTTGAACTTGTCCACACTGGGTTTCATGGTCTAAGTGGATGAGGACGACTGACCAGGTCTCTTCCTCAAGAGGACGCCAGATCTCATTGCAGAGGGTTGTGAGCCACCATGTGGTTGCTGGGAATTGAACTCAGGACCTTTGGAAGAACAGGCAGTGCTCCTAACCACTGAGCAAACTCTCCAGCTCCCATCCTTAATACTGCAAAAAAAAAAAAATTCTTTTAAGCAACAGGAAAGCTTAAATGTCATATAATACAGTTTTGTAGTCTTAGTTTGACTATAAAACAATATAAAGTTACTTTTTTATTTTGTATTTTGTGTGTGTGTGTGTGTGTGTGTAAGCATGTGTGTGGCAGTGTACGTGTGGAGGTCAGGGCAGCTTCTGGGGGTCAGTTCTCTCATCACATCATGTGGGTCCTAGAGATCAAACTCAGGTTGTCAGTCTTAGTGGCAAGCATCTTCACCCCATGAGCATCTCACTGGTCCTGAAGTTACATGATGCCTGTAAGGTTAAATTAGTTGTTTGTAAAAGATGACAAGCTGGTAGGTGTCATAGGCTAGCGTAGTTACCCTTTGAAGTTCTTTTGTGGCTCCTTTAGATTGCTCTGCATTTTTGTTTGTTGGGGTCTGGGTTGGGTTTTTGTTTGCTTTTTCTGCTATTAAAGATCAAACACAAACTGTCACATAAGCTAGGTAAACACTACCCTTCAATCTACCCTAGCCTACAAGTAGCTTTCTTTTCAAGAAAATTTAAATGTAGAGAACAACTCACGTCTACATATAGGGTTTTTATTTCCCATAAATGAAAGCTTATACACTAAAATATATAAAAGGTTACTGCCTTAAAAATCATAAATACTTGTATCATCACTGTACACAGCAGTAGAACCTCAATCATACTGACATGAACCAACAACCTATACGGCATATTTTTACTGTAGAGTCAGACGATAATGATTTTTCTGCTATAGCCTTCATTATTTGGAGGGCAAAATAATGCAGGTAATGAGTGCCTGTCACCAGGTAGAATGCAGTGACCCTTAGTCCTTATCTTTCTTTTTTTCCTCAGATCTTTGTATCTGACAATAGTCATCCTAAACAAGATGAATTTAAAAATGGTGATATAAACATAGACTTCACTCAGCTGAAGCTCGATGATAAAGGTAAGGATGAAAATGTGTTGTTTGTGTAGCTTCCAAAAAACAAGTAATGTTGGGCATGGTGACGCACACCTTTAATCCAGCACTCAGGAGGCAGAAGCAGGCACTCTGTGAGCTCAAGGCCAACCTGGTGTATATAGTACATTCCAGGACAGACAGACATAGTGAAACTCTGTCTCCAAAAACCAAAAAACAAGTAATGTTTAAAATGTCCCCAGTCTTTACTAGTTTTCTTTCAAAGTTTATAATTCCAGATGATTATTAATTTTAATGAGCTGAAGAGCTGCAATGTGTTTACTGAGTTTATTAAGTGAAAAATAACTTCATCAATCGTAACTGATGAAAGTGAGGGAAGAAGTCTTTTGATTGACTGGGCGTCAGTGTTGAGTGAAGGAAACTGGGGAGCTGAAGCCTCAGGCTGAAGAGCTTGTGTTTGGTACCTGCTGACAGACTGGGTTAGAGACTGCCTGTCTCTCTAGCCCATGATGCTCATCTCTAGGTCACCAGTAAAAGCTACCCTTGCCTTGACCGAGCTGTTTACAGCTGTGTTCCTGAGAGGTAGATATGTAAGCTCATGTTTCCCTGTGCTCAATGCCTTAGAATACAAAAGCATTCGTGAAGTCAGTGAAGACTGGTTTGATGCAACGGAGAGGTTGACTGGAGTTGACTCCTCAGGAACTCAGGAAAATGGAGTCGAACACAACGGGTGGAACCCAAAGAGTCCATTAGGTTGGTTCTTCAGAATTGCAGGAAGATCATAATCTAACTTATCTAAAAATGGTGGTTACTTCTGTATGGTTTTGGGGAAATAAGCTATAAAAGTATTTTGTTCTTCTTTGTACCTGTTGTCTATTTTTAAAAAGTGAGAATAGGGCTGGAGAGATGGCTCAGTGGTTAAGAGCACTGACTGCTCTTCCAGAGGACCTGGGTTCAATTCCCAGCACCCACATGGCAGCTCACAACTGTCCAAAGATCCAGTTGCAGGGGATCTGATACCTTCACACCAATGTACATAAAATAAAGTTAAATAAACCATAAAAATATTTTTTTTAAAAAAAGTGAGAATATTGGCCAGTTGGAGGTGACTTTTTTAAAGAGCGAATACTTATTAAATTCTCATTTCTTGAGACCAAGTGCTCAGCCCACAGAACTGAGCAGTTTTCCTGCACTGGTGAAAGGAGAGATGGGTAGGAGGTGCTTCTGAGTCTTAGGCACTGCTGTTTGCTGCTCTAGCTCTTGACTCCAGTGTTAGCATCTAAACTGTGAAGAAAGGGCTTCTTCATTTTCTCTCCAGATAGATGAGCAGATTAGTGCGTTAATGAGGAAGGCAAGGTCTTAGTAACCATGAGAGACTGCCTGGACCCAGCGCTACCTCTTAATAGATGAGTAACCGAAACTGCCAAGACCTTGGTCCAGCCTCCTCTTCTATAAGACAAAAATAATAGTAGTAGCCAGCGTCGTTTTGTTTTCTCAGCCATTTCAAGAGGCTAAGCTACTCTAAACTAGTTATGAAAAATGGGATTCATAGGGTTTTTTCATTATTACATAAATATTATAAAATCTGTGGTGTTTGCTTTTTCTATTTGGGATTTTGTTTTGTTTTGTTTTAAAGGTTACAGTATGTATTCCAGGCTAGCTTTGAACTTGTGATCCTCATGCCTCAGCTTTCTCAATGCTGGGAATACAGATGTGTACCAGCATACTTGGTTTAATGCTGATATCTTCTGACTTTATTATTTTTAATTTATTTATTTTGTGGACATGTATGGGGGTATGTATGTACCATGGCATGCATATAGAGGTCAGAGGACAACTTGAAAGAGTTCATTGTCTCCTCCTACCATGTGATTTCTAAAGACAAGACTCAAGCCGGGCGGTGGTGGCGCACACCTTTAATCCCAGCACTCGGGAGGCAGAGGCAGGTGGATCTCTGTGAGTTCGAGACCAGCCTGGTCTACAAGAGCTAGTTCCAGGACAGGCTCCAAAGCCACAGAGAAACCCTGTCTCGAAAAACCAAAAAAAAAAAAAAAAAAAAAAAAAAATAAACGCAAATTGTCAGGCTAGGCAGTAAGTACGTTTTCTGCCATCAAGACTGATGATAATCTATATGGTAGAGTGAGAACCGGCTCCTGTAAGTTGTCCTTTGACTTCCACACCCGTGCACTCTGGCATGCACATGCCCATGCACATACAAGACACAAAGTATTAAGCTTTGTAGTTAACTGGAAAGAAAATGAAATATTTAACATTGTTGGCATTTTTCGTTAAAATATTGCTGTCACGGTGGACATTTCTGTGATATATTTTTTTTTCTATATCAGAAATGAAGAATGGTGAGTTGCTTCGAAAAAGTAAAGGCTTTTTGATCCATGTTGGTGGTCTTTGCCCTTCTGTATCTGAGGTGTGTCCAGAATTTCTTTAGGGGGCTTCACTTTCAAATGTATAAATTTTTGCAGTGTCTTTTCTATCTTTAACAAATTTTATTTTTTCTTCTTTTAGGATGACTTAAGGTCTCATTTCCAGAAATACCAAGTTTCTGAAATTTCAATTTATGATTCTACTAATTACAGGTATGTTACCCTAACTCAACAAGTGTGCATTGCTGTGCGCCTGCTGTGCAGCAGATGAGTAAGCACGAGGGAGGCCCAGACTGAGCAGACAGCCGCAGCAGCCGCCTGCGTTCTCACTGCTCCTTCTCTCCAGTGGCTCTTCCTTCTGAGAGCGGCTTATCTTGGGCAGTCCTGTGTTCAGAATCCCGGCTGCTGAGATTACAGCGTCCACTATCGCACAGCCTCCTTATGGTGGATAGGAGAATTAACTGATCTTTTACATTTATGTGGCTATATGCCATTTCATAGCAGAAGCGGAGTTACGAAGATGTGCTCAAGAAAAGAACTGTTTGAACCCCCAGCTCCTTCAGTAACTTGAAGGAATTTGAATGAGTCTTAGGTTCTTTGTAAAATGGGAATAAGGACAATAAATGGTGTCGCTGTCATGCTAGGAGTCGACTGTGTAAAGCACTGGGAGTAAAGACAGAAAGCTGGCTTGGAAGGGAATGTTTGACTCAGTTATTTCTGACTTTAGTTACTTCTGCATTGTTTTGTATTTTTAGGTAGGTGGCTGCATCGCCCATAAGTGGTTTCAGGGAAGGTGTGTGCGTGTGTGTGTGTGTGTGTGCATGTGTGTGAGCGTGTACGTGTCGCTACTTTGACATTTATGGATTATTTACAGCATTTGGTTACAATGAGAATTACTTCATGGAGATACTTCACTGTTCTGTCATGAAAATGATAGCTATTGATTTTAGAGGTCAAGACATAATTAAGAGGGATTTTGCTTGTGGTTAGAGACTTAAATTTGTGAAAGTGGGTGCTAAATTTTTTAATTGTAGTCAATTAAATTGTGATTTATATGACACGTTGATAGGACATTAATGTATTTTTCTCATGCTATACTGGGGCTGTATCTCTTAGGAATATTATACTTCATGTCCTTCTTTTGGTATCCTTCTGAATTCTTAAAAATCTTAGTGAGGTATAAATTTGGAAATGTGGTTAAATATAAAAATATAAGGATATTTTAAAATTGTATACGTAGTCCCATCATTTGAAAAAAAACTTTGCTTAAGATTTGGTGTACATATGCCCATTAACACTGTATAGAGCTGTTGGCTTAACAGGAATAGCTCTGGCCCAGCTTTCTCAATTACATAATTAAAATTCTGACTAGATTGTCTGGCTTTTTATCGACATATTTTCTCAGTACTGACTAGAAATGCATTTTCATATATTCTGCTAAATATTTTCAAGTTTTGCCTTTAACATTTAGGCCTTTGAGCCACCTGGAGTTATATTTGTACATAAAAATCAACTTTAGCCAGGCGGTGGTGGCACACGTCTTTAATCCCAGCAGTTGGGAAGCAGAGGCAGGCAGATCTCTTTGAGTTCAAGGCTCAAAGAGCCTGGTCTACAGAGCGAATTCCAGGACGACAGTCTCCAAACCTACACAGAGATAATGACTTGTCGCTAGGCCTCAGATCTGTACAAGTATATATATCATATAGAATGCAATTTTAAACATTAAATTTTAATATAATAATTTATAATTATTACAGATTATTCTATTTCCTCTTTCATTTTTTCTGTATTCAATTATCCTGGATAAACACATACTTATTTGGTAGTGAACACCTTTAATCCTAACCCTTGAGAGGCAGGGGCAGGCAGATCTCTAGCAAGCTCCAGGACAGCCAAGACTAATAAATAAGGAGAGACCCTGTCTCAAAAAACAAAACTCAGAAACAACAAATGCCATCTACTTCTCCCAGCAAATGGAAGAGCCTTTTTAAGATCAGGTAGCTATTCTTGTGAAAGCTGTCTTAGTTTTTACAAGAGTGAGCTGGAGTTGGTCATTAACAAAGTTGGTCTCTGCTCTGGTGTTTTAGATATGCATCTCTTGCTTTTGCAAAAACCAGTAATGCAAAGAAGGCTGTGAAGGAGATGAATGGTATAGAAATCAACGGGAAGTCAGTGAATGTGCGGCTTGTGAAAATCCCTGGAGAGCACACACCACCACTCTTGTCCAAAAACGGGAATAGCACTGGTGTGAGTCATTTGGAGAAAAATAGCAACAAAGAAGGCACCTTCACCTCTTCTGCTTGTAGACTGCCCAGAGCTAGACCAAGGCAGCTGGAGTCTGAACAGGACAGTGAGTTTCCTCCCTTGGACCAGGTTAGTTTTCCTAGTGATGGGTAACGCGTTGTGTGTGCTGTACTGCTAGGAGTGCTGCTGTAATGGAAGCCCTCGTGTTGGCACAGCGGACAGGCGAGTAAGACGGCTCTTATCTTGGCTCCGCCCTAACCTGCATTTGCACAGCTGCAGTTGCCTCTTGTCAAGAGATCTGGATGGCCCCACCTAGCTTCAGAGGAGCAGGCTTTCTTACTGGGTTTACTGCCACCTTTCACGGCCTTTGTCTCTTTACCCTGCTCAGCACCACTCTAACACAGTCTCTCTCCCTCAGTGTTGTTCTTTTGTTGTTGTTAATTTTTATAGTAACCTTACCTCATACTTCTCAGAACTACAAAACATAGTTATTTCCTTTTCATAGCCTTCATCTTCACACATTACAGTTTTAAACGCTTCCTGGAATGTGATGGTTTCACTCAGTAAAATGTCTGGTATCCAGTGGACATTCTATAATATTTTATGTTCAGTAAATTCACTCTTGTTGGTGTTCATGACTTAGACACATGCACTTGAGCAAATCCCCATCACTAAAACGAGAGGACAGCACCAGCATCCCAAAGTGCTCTTGTGCTGACACTTGCCACATGTGTCCTCCCTCCCCAGCCCTTTCCTGACTCTGGTTATCTGTGGACACCTTTGGACGCTGGTGACTGCCTTTCCATTCTGACCATTCTCTTCCTGTAAAACCCAGCAGGGTCCTGTTTGCTACTTGTCCTGTGTTTAACAGGCAGGCTTTTCACTTAGGTAGCTTATATCCATTGTCTTTATTTACTTGATCACTTCCCTTTTATCCTTTAGTTTGAGTCAGTCTCTAAAATCTCACTTTAACTGTTCTGCCCATTGTTACCAGTGACCTTGCTGTTGGTGTTTCCTCACCAACAGGTGCCTTCTTGAGCACCTAGCCTCTTTGACATTGGCAGTCCCTTTTAAAATGCTCCCTTTCCCCGGGGGTAGGGGTAGGGGCGCAGGCCTTTAATCCCAGCACTTGGGAGACAGAAGCAGGTGGGTCTCTGAGTTTGAGGCCAGCCTGGTCTATAGAGTTGAGTTCCAGGACAGCCAGGGCTTCAGATTCTATCTTGAAGAGAAAAAAAAAAATGCCCCCATTCATGTCCCTGACACTTGATATTTAAGGTGGGTTTTAGGATCCATGGTTTTAGTCTACAGTAGGAGAGGAGGAAACAGGATATCCTGGGAGCTGAGCTAGATGTTTGGGAACTGTGATCCTCCCTCTGCGCACACAAGCACGTGGCTGTTGTAGCTGTCAGCTCCTCCTGTGTCTCTCTTCATGTGGTTTTCTGTGCACGTGGTCACATTACCCCACATCACATAATTAGCTATAGTGTTTTCAGCTGGGTTCTGATTGTTGACTGGGTTTGTTTACTCCATGTTCCGGTTCCATAGGCAAGAAATCTACTTGACCTCAGCCTGTCGGCTTTGTGTTCATTAGTCTGAAGACAACACTCTGATCCAGTCTGCTGGGGCTGTGGGCATTGGGGTTGGCAGAAGGCAAGTGTAGAACATGCTGCGGACTCTCGGTGCAAGTGTGTAGACAGAGAAGCTCCTGTTGCCATCTTTGATATATTTTTGTTCTCTCGCCTTTTTAGAGATTTCTTGTACTTCTTTTGCTCATATTTTCAACATTTATTTAGGGTGTCAAGAAAAATTGTAACCAGATTGAATCTGCTCAGTTATTACCTGAGACACCTGTTCAGTTCATACCTTCGAATACATTGAACCTCCGTAGCTTCACCAAGATCATGAAGAGACTGGGTGAGCTGCACCCAGATATCAGCAGGTACTAACCAATGGTATAACTTAACTTAGACTTGTATGTGAAGCTGGAGTGTTTAGAACTTCTGATACATGGCTATTGGAGAGTCCAATTGCTGTCTGTTTCCTCCTGTATAGAGACCACATTATAGAGGCTCTTCAGGAAGTGAGGATAAATCATAAAGGTTTTCTGAATGGTTTGTCCATCAATACCATTATCAAGATGACTTCATCTTTTCTGAGAAACTCTGCTTCACGTTAGGAATAAATGAAGCAATACAAAGGTAAGGTCATCTGCTTTTATACTTAAATATTAAAGAATTTAGTTTCTTATATCAAACTATTGATCTTAAATTGAAACAACAGTACAGTAGTAAAATATTACATTTTAAAGCAAGGACACTGTGTTAGTTAACTGTTGATTTAAAGCAGTGTATTGGCTACTTTGCTCCTATCTGGCGGAAACACTCTATAGGAGGGAAGGTCTGCTTCAGCTTCTTGTTTCTGAGAATATAGTCCATCATGGTGGGGATGATATGGCATCCTGGTGGCTGTTGTAGACGAGTTCCTCACAGCATGGCCAGACCATGGAGCAGAGAAATAGACACTAAGGCTCAGGCTACAGTCTCCAAAGGCTCACTCTCCAGTTACCCATGTTAGCCAGCCAGACCCTTCTAGACAGCACTGCTTCCAGGCAAATGAGGTCTTGGTTAAACTCTGCAAGGATATTTTCAAATAATTTCAAGTTGTACAAAAGGAAACATGGACTAGAAAGTACATGGTGCGGGGCTGTGCACATGTCAGGAGCTCAAGTCCCTAACAGTGAGTGACACTGACCAACACCTGGCTCCACCACGCTCCATTCAGCTGCAATAACTTTACTTCTAGTGGTGGCCTATTTCTGCAACTAGTTCAGTAATTTGGTTAGTGATAGGATTCACCAGTGAATAGACTAAATGAATGTATATGTTGGGTGATGGTGGCTCACACCTTTAGTCCCAGCACTCAGGAGGCAGAGGCAGGTGGATCTCTCTGAGTTCTAAGCTAGCTTGGTCTACAGAGTGAGTTCCAGGACAGCCAGAGCTACATAGTGAGACCTTGTCTTGAAAAACCAAATAAGTGCACATAATGTACAAGTTGAGTTATAAAATGAATAGGGCAGTAACAGCTAATACTGTTATAAAATAAGTAGAATAGTAACAGGTAATACTCTTAGGTAAGGTTTTCTGAAATGTGGTATTTGACATAATCAGTACATTTTATTATTGATTTTTCTCTTGTATTCTTGATCCTATAGAAAATCCTTGGAAGGTATGAGGACTCTTCATCAGCGAACATTCTACAGCACTTAGGGAAAGTTGTGGTCATACAATCAAACAGCCTCTATAATTGGACCTAACACTTTATTCTAGTTGATAGTCCTCCTTTAAAATGTGGCAACAACAGATTTATCTATAATAAGTTTATAAGCTTTATTTCAGAATTACTACTCAAGACTTCAAGCTGCATATTTTGGATCAGAAAAAAAAGTCATGTCCATTTATAAATCATCACTAATAAGTGTGTTTTAAAAATACTGTCCAGAAAAAAGTTTGCTGTACTGCTTCAAAATTCATTGCATATGTAAAAAAAATATGTAACAATGGGATTTTCTGGAGCTCACACTGTAGTTTCGGCATTTAGGACTCAGATTGGACTATAGGGCACAGCTAAGCTGAGTTCAATGTATGCAGGGTTAAAAACTGCATGAGATGCATTAGTGTGCTTTGATGATAGAATAAAGCATTCAGATAGGTTTCCCAGGTGTGCTGGAGCAAAGTACTGACATTTTAAAGGTCAGCATGTTCTGACATGTGTTCTACTAAGTTCTGTTGAATTCGAGTATAAATTGAAACAGTTTTCAAAGGCTAATGTGGATTGCTGTCTCCTAACATTATATAATGTAAGGCTAACCCTGTTTGCTTTCTAATATTAACAAATGCACTGGTTAAAGCTGTGTTTGTACTGATAATAACTTTAATGTTTAGTACTTTTTCAAATGTTTAATCTGTTCTATTCCATACTTCATTGTTGTTGCTTGATTGAAAATTACCTGTTAGACATTTGTTTATTTGATATCCTTGTGTTTAATAAAGGTTGTCAGTCTATAGCTCCACTGTGTCTTAGTGCTTTCTGTAATGGGAGTTCTCAAGTGCAAGCCACCTACCACTATCTATGTGGATACATAAAATGGTAACTACTGACTCAAAATTTTCCTCTTTTATTTTGTCTCATTTATTTCCAGATTCACTTCACATATATACCAAGAATTAAATTCCTCTGTGTGTGTATATACCAAACTCAAAAGTAATTGGTTTGGTCCATACATCAAATTAGTAGTATTTTTTATATTCCCACATGTAAAATCTTATGCATTTCATTGAAATGCTACATTGAATTGGCACTAAATATCCTTATGATCCAGAGTAGACATTATCTTTAATATATTCAGAGAATTAGCATATCTGTAGTCATTTTCTAAAGAAGAATAATCAAATATAATTTTTTTTAGAATTCATAAAGGCAAAATAAACTGCATTTTATTTTGGAAATACATAGTAAGATGATTTCAAATAATGTTTAGGGGTTTGGAGTTAGGATATCCTTTCTAAAAACTAATGTAGAGATCTTGCAACCAAAGTAGGTACCAAAGGGCCCCCAGCAGTGCCCAGTAACTGAAACTCTTCACAGGTTTAATTAGAACCAAAGGACTGAAGAAATGGCTCAGCAGTTAAGGCTGCTCTTTCAGAGGCCTTGGCTTCAATTCCCAGCACACACATGGCGGCTAACAACTGCCTATAACTCTAATATCTGATACCTTCAAACAGACATATATGCAGACAAAACACCAATGCACATAAAATGAAATTATTTTTTAAAGTTTAAAAGTAAAGTAAAAAGGAACTTGAAAAGTTCTTTATGAATCTTTCAGAATCTCAAGTGAAAAATCAATTTCTACTTATGTTCTAAAGTCTCTAGTATTATATAATTATATTTATTTTTTTGTTTGTTTGAGACAAGTCTTCTGTGTGTATTCTTGACTATTCTGGAACTCATTCTGTAGACCAGGCTGAACTCAAACTCACAGATTCATCTGCCATCTTCCTCCCGAGTGCTGTGTTAAAGGCGTGTGTAGCATGACTCCACGAGAGTCTGGTAAAGGTTCCCAAGAATGTATTAGGTATAAAATAGTAGGTATACCCACTGATTCAGAACAGGTTAGATGCCACTGCTGATCCAGCTGCCTCCATCCAGAAGGGGTGAAGAATATCAGCAGCAAAGCCGCCTGCTCCACTCCACCACTCAAGATAGGTGGGAGCAAAAGAGCAAGAGACCCCTCATCAGCTTTATAAGTTGTCGCATAGGCAGACAGGACCATGCCCTAGGCTTGCTTCCACAAAAGTCATTGGCTAACTGGATAGAAATCCCACAACACTTCCTGCTCTTTTCTAAATAAGAAGGTGATGATTCTAACATAAAACTATTTACAATAAGAACAACTATCAAGCATTGTGTAGAAGAAAGAAAAGGTCATAACATTAAGAAAGATGAAACTACAACAAGAACATCATGCAAGAAACATTTTAAATATCCACCACCACCCGGCTACTTGTTGAATTTTTTTAAGACTGACTAAATTAAAATGCTTCCAAATAACTTCAAAGGCAAAATTTCACATAATTTTACTGTACTTCAGTGTTGTGCAAATGGCTTTTCTTTGATACCCATAGTATCAGAATAACAAAGAGGGCTTAGTTATATCAGGTAACAAGTAACTTCCCTGATTCTGGCCATAGGAGATAGTGAGTGGGTAGCAGGTAGTATTAGAAGTTGTTCGTAGTCTGTGCTTTAGGTACTGCTTTTCACAGTTGACTGTTGCTGTCTAGCATGGTAGGGTGCTTGCCTAGCATGAATGAGGCTTTGAATTCTAGCCCCAGCAAAAATTGTTTTACATTTAAGAGGATATAGGAAAAAAGTTCATTATGTAGACAGGAATGGACTTCTAAGGTGTCCTGTCTTCATTCCTAGAACGTGTGGGTGTGTTCTTTGTGGCAAAGGGAATCGATTATGAATGCAAGGGAGGCTGCTGGTGTTGGCCCTGCTGTGAGAGGTAGATCCTGGATTGCCTGGGTGGCTCTTAAAATAGCCGATGATGAGACAGAATTGGTGAGGACTAACCTTGCACTTGCTACCTTTGAAGCAATAAAGGCCAGGAGTTGAGGACTGCAGTCACCTTCAACAGTGGAGAGGCCTGGGCAATGCATTCTTCTGGAGCACTGGAAGGAAGCACTGTCAGCTCTTTGGCTTTAGCCCACAGAACCTGCATCAGATTCCTGGCCTCCACATGAGTATCACACTTGAATTGCCAGAACTGCCAGTTTGTAGTGATGGTACATCAGCAATAGACAGTTTGTGGTGATGGTGCATCAGCAGTAGACTGTAGTGATGGTGCATCAACAGTAGACAGTTTGTGGTGATGGTGCATCAGCAGTAGACTGTAGTGATGGTACATCAGCAGTAGACAGTTTGTGGTGATGGT
>JAQHUG010000148.1:2336164-2365376 GCA_028555095.1 Dicrostonyx torquatus
AGCTTGAGGTGGGGGTCTGGACTTAGGGCAGTGAGCAGGAACTGGGGGTAATAAACAACTAGCTAGCTAGCTAGCACACCTGTGTAAACGGAAACATAACTTTTGTAGATAGCTATCTAAGGAAGAGGGGATCTCTGCAAACATCCTTAAGACAATGGCCTCCATATCTTTGTTAGCTTCCTAGAGTCAATAGCCCTAGCTGGCTCTGTTAAACATTCTAAGTCAAAGGTCTTTGCTAACCTCTTGCAATAATTTATTAGGGCAAAGGTCTCTGACAGTGGACGCAGCAGGACAAAGGGTTCATTACAGCTCATAGTCGGACAGTCCATCATGATGGGAGGTGGACGCAGCAGGACAAAGGGGCCGTTACAGCTCACAGTTGGACAGTCCATCATGGTGGAAGGTGGACGCAGCAGGACAAAGGGTTCATTACAGCTCACAGTTGGACAGTCCATCATGGTGGGAGGTAGACGCAGCAGGAGCTGGAAACTGCTGGTCACATCACCAGCTTACTCTGTTTTACACACTCCCAGATGTTGGCCCAGGGAGGTCCCACCCACAGGTGAGATGGATCTTTTCACATCCTCAGTCCTCACATGTTTGCTCAAGGGCCACTTCCAGGTGATTTCGAATCCTGTCAACTCCACAGTTAACACTAACCATCAAAGTAGAATTGTTCTATGTATCTTTGCCTCCATTTTCAGGCTTGGGGGAAAGTGACATGAAGCTGCCTTGAGTTATGTAAACTCCCCAGGCTGCTAATGAGGACACAGAGCTCACTTCTCATATTGTGGTGACAGTTGGGACTGACAGACTGGAGAATATTTCTTTATTCATATTATAGACATTGACTGTTTTGTTTATCATATGTAGGTAGGCCTTATCTTTAGCCATAGGCTGTGTCAGAATGCTAGCTGTGAACACTAGAGTCTGGTTTCCTGCTCCAGCTTGGTTACCCGTGGGCATCCATGAGGAGAGGTGCCAGAAAATGGGAAGCTGGTCGTCCACATAGAGCTGAAGAACCACAGAGTATGGGGCCACAGGCTCTTCCTGAAATGCTTCCAGCACCACCATGAGTCCGGTTTGAAGGCTTTCTCACCCCTAGGAAAAGTGCTGTCTAAGAACCACCGTGAGGGGGCTAAAAAAGATCGCTCAGCACTGGCTGTCCTTGCAGAGGACCTACCTGGGTTTGATTCGCAGCTCCCACATGGTGGCTCACAACCGTCTGTAATCAATTCCAGGGGCTATCACCCTCTTCTGGCCTCAGCAGGCAGCAGGCATACAAATGGCGCACAGATATATAAGCAGCCACATCGCCCATACACATAAAATGATTGAAGAAAAAAACTACCGGGAAATGGGCACACAAGGCAGTGTGTAAGTGCTCAATAGATATCTGTTAGCTTTTTCTGTGATAATTTTAGAAAAAAGCTATAAAAATACATATTTATGCCCTTCACACTGCTTCTCCTAAAGGAAACCTGCATATCCATAGTTAAATAATTTAAGATGAAGAAATTAGCCTTGCTTCACATAGACAACTTCATTTGCTATTGTCTGATTTTACTTGCTCTATCTTTGTTCACTATCAAGTCCTTCACCCCATGTTACGTCTGTTTTTTGTTTTGTTTTGTTTTTTTGTAGGTGAATGAGTGTTTTGTCTGCAAATCTATCTGTGCACTACTACATCCCTGGTTCCCATGGAGGCCAGAAAAGGGTGTTGTATCTGGCATGTGGTTGTGGTCTGCTGTCTGGGTGCTGGGAATCAACCCCAGGTCCTCTGCTAGAGAGCAGCCAGTGCTCTTTGCCCCTGTGGGTCTTGCCTGCTGTTTGTTTTCTCTGTCCTGTCCTGCCTGTGGCAGTTCTTCAGTGTTTCCTAGGGGTCCATGACCTTGACATTTGCTGGTTAGTCTATACACTGTCTTTTCATCTGGTTACTCACTGGTGACTAGACCCAGAAGCCTGTTCCCTCTGTCCAAGCACGTGTGATCCTAACCACTCAGTTAAGAGGGTCTTTTTCTATAGCAGAGTTTTTTTTGAAGCTTTACAAGAACCCAGACTGTCTGCTTACTGATTCCAGTACCCAATGATACATTTTGCTGGAAACCGTTCCTGCAGTGTCTAGCGGAGACTGGCTTTCCGTCACTTCTGCATGGACGCTGCTCTCGCTTGCTTAGCAATATTAGAACTGTGAAGCCAGTTTGTTCTCCAAGTTCAGGTGCCTCAGTTGAGTCTTGCACTGCTCACATTAGGCCAGTGTTAGCATTTAAGTCATTTAGGGTGAGTTCTGTCTTCTTCTGAATGCTTGATTTCTGCCACCACAAGGTCTTTCGGTTCATCTCGCACAACCCCTGCTCCAACAAATTGTTTCCTTTTCTGGGAGAACAGCATTTAGGAAAGCATGTGGCCAGTGGGACACTTACTATTGTGTGCCTGAGGCTCTTAAGCCACAGCTAAGAGGGGTAGGGGTTCTCTGTTGGGTCACATGCCCTGTACTTGTTCTGTGGCTGGTGGTGGTGCTTGTGTCCATGTACTTTCCTGATAATGCCTTGCGTGTCTGTTCTGTCTGTAAACTTGGCTCATGGTTGCCATGTTATCTGTCCAATTCTAGTCTGTACACAAGGCCGTTGGGTTTCAAACCATCGTCCTGTGAGAAACAAACTAGCATGCAGAATTTGGAAACACTTGCTTTTCATCAGCTTTTCAGAATGTCGTCAGCTGAGGTTCTAAACTGACATAGATTACTGTCCCTTGTTCCCTAGTGTGATTGTGCCTTAATATGTTTATTATGTGGTTGTGCATTTGCTTGGTTTGTTTGAGGTTTTGTTTTGGTTTTTTGTTTGTTTGTTTGTTTGTTTATTTGAGACAGGATCTCACTGTATAGCCCTGGAACTTATTATGTGAAACAGGCTGGCTTTGAATTCAGAAATATCCACCTGCCTCTGCCTCTTTACTGCTGGGGTTAAAAAGGCACATGCCACTGTGTGTGTGTGTGTGTGTGTGTGTGTGTGTGTGTGTGTGTGTGTGTGCGCGCGCGCGTCTGTGTGGTGTGTGTGTACTGGATCCCTCCCATTACCATGTATGAAACTTGGTCATTTGTATAGGTCTGGATAGAGCTAACTTCTCTTGTCCAGCTGCATGGTTTTAGGGTATTGTTTTTGTTTTCATTTCTACACCATTAGGAAGTTAATTCTCTGGCCATATTTCCATATCTGCCCTAGGCCCCTAGCCAGCCTCCATCTCCTGTCTCCCAGCTTTTCTTGCTCTGCCCCTGTTCTCTGCTAAGTGTTGAGCTGGTGTGGGGATGGTGTGGACGATGAGCAGCAGGGTCTTGTAATTTCTTCTCTTGCTCGCTTGCTTTGCCACTGCTGAGTTGTCCCAGTGATGCTGCGCACATTATTTTCTGTCAAGTGGACAGTTCACTTGAGGGTTCTCATTTGCTTGTCCCCACCGGGTGCGGTTGAGAGAGTGAAGCTCTAAGTGGCTTGTGAGCCCTGAGGATTGGGGTTTTAACAGCCGTTCCCTTGAGGACCTCAACAAGCTGATGCTTGAAGCTGCGTGTTCCCAAGACGCCTTCTGTCTGTCCTGATCAAACAGCTGTGCTGTAGAGCCAATGACTCAGAGTGACAGTGGCCAGAGTCTGGCCTCCTGCTGGCCAGTGGAGGGTGGCAAGCTCAAAATGGTGCTCCTCCCACCTGTGCCTGAAGACATCCCCTTGTCCACCTGTGACTCTTTCCTCTGGCTGCTGCTGAGGTTGCCTCTTACTGGCATTTAAGCAGTTGCACATGCTATACCTTACTACATTTTCCTCAGGATTCTTGTGTTTGAGGGCCATTGGTATTCCTGGGTTTATAGCTTCATGGGTGTATTTCACAGTCTTCCAGGACTACAGTTACATAAACCAGGCCACTCGAGGTGGGGTCACAGCCCTCAGATGTGCTGTTCTTTTATTTTATAAGCCTATTATGGCTGGAGTAGTGACATGGAGCCATGTGCTGTGTGGTCTAGCTTCTGGCCATCAGGCTCCAGTGCGCTGCCCTAGAGCTGCCTGGGTTTCTCCTGGTGCTGAGGCAGTCCTGCTCCGGCTCCTCTCCGCTGCTCTGTGTGCTTCTGGTCTCCCTCTGCAAGGTGGGAAGTGGACCATTCCAGACTGCAAGTAAGCCCTTTGGTTCTTCTCCTCGGCTCAGGTAGTGTCCTTACATGTGAAGGTGGAGCCTGCACTCTGTATCTCCCAGCTGTGTCCTCCCAGCTCTCTCTGTCTGTTACTTAGACTGCTTCCCGGGACTCCGATTCTCCTCCCCCTACTGTGGTCTGGGAACTTAGCGAGCAGTCCCTGGCTGCCCTGTTTCTAGTCTCAGGGCTCCCTGCACTGTCTACTGTGACACCTGTAAGGTGTAGTTACTTTACAATGTACATGTGGGAACTTGGTGTCCATTGAAGATGTAATACCGACCTGTAGACCGTCTTACTTTCACCATTAATGCCGGCAAGCGTTTAGCCTCTCTTCCCCTGCCAGTGTTTAACATGCTGTCAGTATGTGGACCTCCTGGGGGAGTGGAAATTTAATGCTACTGATTACCTAGTAGCAGCGGGAGTAAATCCCATAGACTCGAATGGGCCAACTTGTCAAAGAGTTGCTCCTTTATGTGTGAGTTGGGAGAAACTCATGGCAATTGCTGGGGAACCCCTTAGGCTAAATCCCATCTGCAGACAGGAAGATAAGAGCCGCCCACCAGACTGATTGCTACAAGACAGGGCTCAGCAGTTTCCCAGCACTGACTTGCCGCTACTCCCATGTCTGTCAACGCAAGGAGACTGGCCTCCTGGTAGGGTCTTCTTAAGGTTCAAAACAAAGGGCTGACCAAGTCAAAAGAATGTGTTCTCTTTTCCATGTCCCCTTGACTTTAGGACATTTGGGACCCCCAAGTCTTAGATATGCAGCTCTCAAATGTCTTTCTGGCATACTATGTTCAGGATGACTATCAGCTCGCTGTTAAGGGCTCTGAGCACTTGGCCAGAAGGTGGCAGCAACCTCTTAGCGCTGCTCCCTTTCCTCTGAGGACTGCTGGTCACCTAGCCCCTGGGTGAAGCCTCTGCCATTGCTTGGGGCCAGTGATCATCTGTTCCACTTGAGGGAGCTGCAGTTCAGGCACCAGTGAAGACGCAGAGTGCAGACTTCAGATACTCTGAGCTGCTGCCTCCACGACTGTCCAGCTCAAGCCCTACCCTCTACTCTGGGCATCTGCCCCAGGTTTCCCCGCATGCCAGTGTTACACTGTTAATGTAAGCCTTTCTTGCTTACGTTAACACACCCAAAACTCCCTACCACTACTGGTCCATTCTGTATGCAGTCATGGCCAATAGCCAACCCCAACGGAAGTCTGTCACATTTTACCTAACAGTTCCTTTGTCCCTGAGTTGAGTATTTATGGACTTTGCTGCCCTACCCTAATCTGACACCAACTGCGGGCAAATGCAACTTTGTCCCTCCAAGGAGACTTATTCCCTCTGGCCATTGTTCCCGAGGTTCCACTCCTTGTCCTGAAGCTATAGCAGGGTTGTTTGTCCCCACCACTCCGAGACAGGACAACTGGCTGTTTGCCTAGCAGACCACAGGATAGAGCTGCGGAAACCGGCCCTTAGGAAGAGTTGCGGGTCTAAGGACCTGGAGACCCTCCAAGCTCATTCCAGGAGCCTCCCCTCCAGTCTCAGCTGCGGCTCCAGTCTCAGGTGCCGCCCGCCAGCTTCCGCCCTCGACAGCGGGCGTGGGAGCCGCAGTGGGCCGGGCGCGGCCTCTCCCTAGCTCCCGCCCCCGGCGTGTCTCCAGCGGGCTCAGAGCTCAGCAAGGCGCTGGGACGGCCGGGGCTCTGCTCACCATGGCCCCCGGCCTGCGTGGCCTCCCGCGGCGCGGCCTCTGGCTGCTGCTAGGTGAGTAGTCCGAGCTGCGTGCAGCACCGGCGGTGACCTGGGGCCGGGAGGGCAACACCTGAATGCACCTTTCACCTTACTCAGAGCATGGGCTCCGCCAGGGCAGCACAAAAAATAATTCACCTAACGCTGCCACGGAGACGGGACTGCTTGCGCACATCACCTAGCCCGCCATCCAAAGGCACCAGCAACTTTTGTCTGTGCAATGGACAGCTTGCTTTCTGGGAGGGATGGGAGTGCGGGGATCGCTTCAGTTTTCCGGCCGGCTCCAAGCTGATGCAAACAAGCTCCCTAAGCCGGCAGCAGCTCCCATCAGAGTTGTAACTGGAAGCCTGACTGTCACCTACAGCAGTTGCTTGTCGAGGCCATTTCCATGGGGATTTTCTTGTTGGCTCGTTAACTTGGCACTTGTGGCTAATAAAAATTAGAGGTGGCAGACTTACAGGGTTTCTGTTTTGGAGTGATCGTGAACTGCAGCTCAAGGGGGACCAAGAAACTGCCCATCTCACATCCCTTGTCTGTAATGCAATGCAGACCCCTGGGTCGGACCCTGGGTCGCCATACCTATTGAACAGCTAGCTACTTCTTAACGAAAGCAAAGCAAGAAGTCCGTCAGTGTCCCTGGGAAGGCCTGTGGCTTAATGTTTCTTGAGGTCTCTTCCCACACCCATGGTGTTGGTCAGAGGCACCTGCTGCTCAGGCTCTGGGGCGGGTAAAGACTGGTCACAGGCACTGTTTATAGACAAAGACTCAGGACAGGGTGGCCTCTCTGTGAAACTTGGGCAGGAACAGCACTGAGAGATGTTTTATTTGCTGGGCAAATCTCACCTGTTTGTAAACCTCACCAAGGAGTGCAGAAAAGTCTGTCTCTATGTAATAGAATCTGAAGGTGGATCCTGCTCCTCACATGTCCTGGCTAAACTCACATGAGAAGCAAAACCTTAGAACAATATCGATGTCTTCAGCTGTGTTCAGATTCTTTTGTTTTGGTGTGGCATTTTTAGCTTCAGTTTCCTAAGAAATGAGCGTTTCTGTATTAGCAAGGCAGAGAACTAGTTGAACAAAAAAATAATTATTTTAGAGTAAGCAAATAAATAAAGGTTGTTTACCAGTATGCGAGAGTCTGCACCCTGGAAGGCTTGTGTAAATAGAACACTTTGTCTGACCACATATAAGCACCTCCTGTGTTTACCAGGAAAAGGACTCTTCTCGCAGTCCAATGTCCTGTGCTCCTGACGTAGCCCTGAGTGGTCTGGCGATGTTATGTCTTGGGAGAACAAGCACAACTTTATGAGGTTATCGGTGAATTAATGTCTTTGGAGCCCAGCTGTGATGAGCGGAATCTCTGAGCTCACACTGTTCTTCCCAGGCCCTGCTACTGGCCAGATCTCCTTGGTGATAGAGTTTGAGATCCTGAATGGTTGTGTGGAAGGGTTTCTGGTTTTCTTTAAAGTATGCTAATCTTCAGGGCTAAGATCTTATCTGGGACAGTTTTATAAACCAGCTGGTTCTTTTCTTATTCTACCTGCTGGCTTTATTTGTAGTTAGCAAAATATCAGAGATCTATCATTTTCTTTTCTCCCTGAGTACCCTGTGTGTGATGTTATGTTTATAGAAGACCGCGTGCATTTTTTTAAAAAAAAAAAAATCTCGTGCATAATCATCAAAAAGCTCTTCAGCAGTCGGAAAAGATGTGAGCTGTGGTTTCAAGGCAGACCAGATTGGACAACTTTAGTGACTGCTTTGCCAGGTCCCGTTTTTTGCAAACTTTCATTCGGGTGTGCCAGCCACGGCTGCATGATCAGCTCCCGAACCTTCTGTACCTGGGAACACATGCCTCTCTCTCTCATGCTGGGAACCTAGAAGGGAGATTGAGAGTCTGGACTATTATTTGTTAAACTATATACAAACTATATATGTTAAACTATATACAAATGAAGTGAGCATCCCGGGAAGTCAAGACTGTGATTGTGTTGCTGTTTTTAATCTGGGTGTAGTTCTAGCCACCAGAGCCCAGACCCAGGGGCTCCCACTTGCTAATTGAATCACTGTGTCTGTCTGCTGGCCCTGTGAGCTTGGAAGAAGAGAAGAATCCTCGGGTGTTTGCCCTTTCCTGCACGCATTCTGGGTTCCTATGCAGATGTCAGTCAGTCCAGCCCGGGGCTTCAGAACAGCGTTTCCATCCATGCTGGGCTGCAGGGAGTCATACGTGGGCCAAATAGCTCACTGGAGAATCTCTAGCAATTTCCCCATACACACCCCAGAATGAACCAATTTCATAGTTTCTGATCAATCCTAAACTGGCATCTGGAAGAGTGTGTGACGTGGGTACCACATGTGGTATGAATTCCAGTGAAAATGCTGAGCCAGGGAGTGGCTCCCTAAAGGCTCACTCTCCAGCTGCCCTCCCTCAGGCCCACAGCCCCTCCTTCCCGAAATTCCATGTGCCCTGCTGGGCTGTACCTTCAGTGGGGCCTTGGATAAGTTGGGTCTGTTGTTGCCCGTGTGTGGCCTGCAGCCCACAGGAATCAGAGAAGCAGGTGTACTCCTTGTAGCTTTGGAGCCCCAGTGGGAACCCACTCCAGGAACTGAGTCGTGTCCAATCTTCTATGAGTCCCAGAGCTCAGAGGTCAAACGGTGTCAACACAAAGAGGGCTTGAAGCCTCTCCTCACCTGTGTCCTACAGCACAAGACATGCCCCCATCCCTGTGACAGTGATATGTCCCCAAATGTCCATGGTACCAAGGTGGAGAAATGCCCCATTTCGACCACAGTTGCCCTTCTGCCCTCACCTCTTTATCTGTTCCTACAACAGCTACATGCTCAGTGTGCTTTTAAGCTGGGAATGGCGGCCCACACCTACGGTCCCAGCACTCAGGAGGCTGAGACAGAAGGATTGCAGAACAGACCAGCTTGGACTACACAGAGAGACCTTGTCTCAAATCATCAAAATGTGTCAACAACAGCAAGAATATTGAAAAACTAGGGAGATAGCTCATTGGGTAAAATCATAGTTGCCCAAGTCTGGGAACCTGAGTTTGAATTCCCAGAACCCACACACAATCCAGACCATAGCTCAAAGGTCTGTCATCCCAGTGCTCTTAAGGGGAGATGGGAGACAAGGGAGTCCAGAAACTCTCAGGCATCTAGTCTGTAGGGTGCTGCAGAAAGACAGCAAAGAGATCTGCCTCGATCCAGGAAGTTGTCCTCGAGTGCCACACACCTGTGTTCACACCAGTGCCTATACACACAGACCCCTTGCAGCTAAACAAGTGCAGGCTGAGAATAGGTAGTATAACAATCATTCCCCTAGCATTTACATCGCATTATGCATCCTAAGCAACTTCAGGATTATTAGAACAGATTGGTGGTTTGTAAGTAAACGCCACTCCATTTCCCACGAGGGGCTTGTGCATCTGTGACTCCTAAGACCAATGCCCGTGGATCCCATGGGCAACTGAGTGCAGTGTGTGAAGCAGGCTGTGAGGAGGGGACCTGGTGAATGGAGCTAGGGTATTGGTGGAGCGCTGAGGAACTTCAGCACCGGGTGTGTGTGTGAAGAGCCTGGTTCTGGAAGTCATACTGAGGGAAGTAAAGCTAGGAGGGGTTGAGCCACTGAGGCTCCCTTGGCACGTAGAGGACAATGGGAGCTGTATGAGGGAAATGTATGCTAACTGCACCCTGTCTTCTAGGAGCGCTGAGCTACACCCCGTCATGGGCTGGTGGGCTACAAGTGCTGAAGCTGGCCAGGCCTGGGTGGGGAAGGACCCCTAAGGTAAAGATGTTAGGGTAGCAGCCATGGGTAAACTGGAATTTCAGACAGGTGTTTCAGGATAGGCATGTATTATGCAATATTGGGGGGGGCATACTCATCCTTTGAAGATTCTCTTACATTTGAATTGAGAGGGGTGTCCTGTTCTTGATGTACTCAATGTGACAGTTTACCCCTGCAGCCTGGAGGCAGGTCTCACTAGAAAGTAGGGTGATAGCTGGTTTCTATATAAATTTCTGGTTCACCAGAAAGAGGCATAGCCAGGAGAGATACTTAGGGCAGTTGCCTTGTTGATGGCAAAGCCTCAGGCAGAGGGGGCCAGCTGCGGAGAGTGGCTGGAGACAGGTCCTGGAGTTTGTGCAAGCCTGGGATGGGGAGGCCAAGTCCACTGAGTCAGGTGAAAGCGCCAGAGAAGGAGTGGCCACAGGTCCTACTTCCGCTCCAGCAGCCACAGGAGGATAGACAGAGACCATCCCAGGTGCTGCTGGACAGCTTGACATGTCAGGAGGGACCAAACAGATAGCTGGGTGGCACATGAACGTGAGTAAGGCCCAAGGATACGTCCACTGTGGTTTCTCCTGTGTTAACCTTCAACTCACTCAGACCTTGTCTCACCTGTGATTCTCTTGTGACGTTCTCAGTGCCTTGGGGAGTGATGGTAACTTAATAGTAATGGCACTGAACTTTAGCATCAAAAAATGCTGGCGTTGAGACCCTCTGCCCAAGAGTCCATCCTTCCACTGCATCTCCATCCAAGGACTCGTGAACTGGCTCCTCTCTGCAGGTCCTGGGCTTTTGGCTGCTGCTGTCAGTGGAACGGGCTCCCTCGATTCGTTCCTGAGTGAGGCTGACCTAAAAAACACACTTTAAAAAATGTATTTATTTTTTCAATGTATTCATTTGGTTGCATGTGTGTGCAGTGCCAGTGTGTTGTGGTTCACAGCTGAAGGTGGAGGTCAACTTTCAGGGGTTGATGCTCGGGCCCTCGACTTGATGACAAACACCTCTGTCTACTAAGCCATGCCCTAAGGCCCAGTGGACACTGTGTGTGCCCTGCGTGGTGTCTCCCTTCTCTCTGTTTCTTGTTTCGTATTTGAGCTCCTCCTGAGGCTTTCCAAACAGACTACTATGCCAACTACAGCTAGGAGTGACCTCACTGCCTTCCAAACCTCACGGTTTTTGGTGTTGATTTTTTTTTTTCCACACCGAAGTGGGATGCTAGCCAGAGCAGTCTTCTCTGCTGAAGGCTGTGGCAGTAAGTCTGCCTTTCTCCTCTGGCACAGAGGCTTTTTATCTCACTGTCCATAGTGAGGAGGACAGAAGGGTGGAGGCTAGATGGTCTTTCCACATGCGAAATGTTGTTTTGTCACGTGAAGGAAGGACTATTAACATGCACAGAGCAGCTTGCCCTGCTGACCTGCTGAGAGTGGTGATAGAGATGGCCAGAAGATGCTTCCCCCTTCCCGACCGAGCAGGGCTCCTAAGGTCCCAGCTGCTCCTCGCCTCCTGTTCCTTTTTGCCTTTGTTACTCACTCTTCCTAAGTGAGGCCCTTTGCTCTGTAGCTTTATCTCCAGGACTGAGGTTCCCTTCCCCACGAACCATGTCAACATCACCTCTAACCCTAGGTACCAAGACAGGCTGCTGGCAGGATGAGGCAGTTCTAGGAGGACCTAAGAGTCCTTTCTCCCTGGGGACTGTGGCTGACCACCTTGGAAGGGTTTTCCATAGCTGTCTTGCTGCTTGGGGTTTTGTATCTTTGCAGTGATGTCTGTCGCTTGCCTAGGAATGTGTCACGTTCAGCAGGTGGTTCCTGACTTACCATGGTTTGATTTAACATTTTCCCCCCAATGATGCAGTAGCAGTTCCCACTGAGTAGAAACCACACTTCAGATTTTGAATCTGGACCCTCTGCAGGATTAGCAATTATTGACCTAGTCCCTCAAGCTTGAAGCATAGTCTCCAATTAGCCCTCGATCCCAGCAGAACAACCGACACTGTAGAGTGTACCCTTCGCTAAACCCTGTGACCAAAACAACACGGAGAGAAATGGGTATCTTCCCCACCTCGTGGGCTTGGGCTGGCTCCACTCCACAGCTGCTGCTGTTCTTGGCAGTCCATCCCATAGTACTAGCATCGCCAAAATGCTCAAGCCCCCAGTGCAACTGAATCCGCACCTTTACCAGTAGCCTCCCCAAGTCCTACCACACAGCCCCAGGCCTCAGCTGTTCTCCATGACTCCTCTATGCCTTCAAAACCGATACCACCTGGGTGACTCTTACGCTACCAAGTTCAGCTGCCAGCATGAGACAGAGTCTCAGCCCCTCTGGCCCACGGCCTCTGTGTGCTGATCCTGAAGAAACACTCCCAGGTTTTCAGCCCTCCATAATGTTGGTCTCCTCTTGGTCACCCCTAACTTCGCAGCTCCAGCTGACATCTACCGTCTCAGCAAAGCGCAGGTTTCACTTCAGTGATTCGGGTCTCTTGTTAATCACAGCTGATCCTCTAGCCTGAGCTCTCCGGAACCACAGTTTCTTATTTCGAAATATTAAATGGCCCCAATAGAGTCTTACTTCCCTCTGAAACTTCCCAAGCCAGGCCTCTGTCATCTGCCCTGCTCCTACGTTTCTCTTCTTGGTTCTTATAGCAGCTCACTGAGCTCTGAACACTCAATGACTCTTCCAGGCAAGACTTCCCCAGTCCTCCCCCAAATACATGGTCATGTCTGTCACAGCAGTATTCCACTCCTGGTGCCAATTTCTGTCTTATTTAGGTTTCCATGAGTGTGATGAAACACGGTGACCAAAGACAACTTGGGGAGGAAAAGGTTTGTTTCATCTTACAGCTTATAGACCCTCATTTAAGGAAGTCAGGCAGTAACCTGGAGGCAGGAACTGACACAGAGGTCCTGAAGAAATGCTGCTTTGGGGCTAGCTCCTCATGGCTGCTTTCCAAACAAGGACCCAGGGAGCCAGGACCACCAGCTTAAGGATGGCATACCCCACAGTAAGCTGAGGCCTCGCACAGCAAACATCGATCAAGAAAAATCCTCCACAGGAGAGTCTGCTGGGAGTATTTTCTCACTGAGGTTTCCTCTCCTCAAAAGACTCTAACTTGAGTCAGGTTGACATAAAACTAGGCAGCATGGCTGATGTTTCACCCCTGTGGTCAAATCCCTGACAAAACCAACTTAAAGGAGGAAGGTTTATTCTGCCTCAGGCTTTCAGAGGTTTCAGCCTGTGGCCACTTGGCTGTATTACTGCCGGACAGTGGTAAGGCAGAATATGGCGGCAGGAACATATGATAAACACAGCTACCCAACTCATGGCAGAAAGGAGGCTGAGGGTGATGCAGAGGAAAGGGCTAGGGACAGGTTCTAGCCCCTGAGGCTCTCCTTTCTTCAGAGTTTCTATCAACTCCCAAGAGCCTATCAAATAGGATCTGCCCCACCCCAAAGCCACACCTCGGTACTGCAGCGCCATTTCATCAGAACCTTCCACACCCAAACCCCAGCACCTGTGATCTCTATCATGTGCTGTTTTCATGTCATCACATTCTCCATCTATAAAGCTTCAAGTCCCCTGTGCATCTAGCGTGCTGTTCAGGTGGTCCCTTCTCTAACTCCTTCCATATCTGTGGATGTTTGCCTTTCTTGGTCCCATATTATGAACTGGCATTTTTATGTTTCAGGACAGACACTGCCTAGTATCCTAATGCTTTTCCCTCTGAAAAGTCACCTGATCGATTTTCATTGAATGCATCTGCTCATGTGAGTGAGCATGCTCAGTCTCCTGCTTGACTGAAGTCAGAGAGGTTTTGTCTGTCTTGTGCCCGCTGTTGGCATCTTCAGAGTTTTCTGTTTGTGGTTTCTGTTTCCTCTTTGACACAGAAAGCATTTGGAAAACAGTGTTTAAAACTCCCAGGGGCTCAGGCTTTGGGGATCCCAAACAGTCATTACTGGTTTTATTTTACCCTGGTTAGGAACAGATCTGCCATAGCCTCCCACTTTGAGTGACCTGGAGGTGACTTCTTACCCCTACACATTGACTTTTGTGAACAGCCATGAGCCCCTAGGAAGAACGTAGCAGTTTTGTATTGATTCCAGTCCTTTAATTAAAACTCCCAGCCACTGGGACTCTTAAAAATTGTTTTCCAAGTGCTTTCTATGCCAAAGAGGAAATAGAAACCACAAACAGAAAATTCTGAAGATGCCAACAGCAGGCACAAGACAGACAAAACCTCGCCGACTTCAGCCAAGCAGAAGACTAACGGAGCATGCTCACTCACACGAGCAGATAAGACATTCCTAGTGTTAGGTTAAAAATCAGTCCTGTGTCCTTGTTCACTTCACTTGTCCAGACGTGTGAGCTTTGTAGACCCCACACTTAGGAACTCTCCATTCTTCCTGTCACTAAGCCTTGTGTGCAGGAGACAGATGGGGGCTTGTGCACATAAAGCAGGGAGCGCAAAGCACCGCCTTCTCTGCCCACACGTTGCTGTGACATTTTACTTTTAATTGTGCATGTTTTAGTCACAGCTCTCTAGAGGAGCAGAACAGATAGAATGAATGTATATCATGAAAGGAGACTTACAGACTGACGTGTGCCTCAGGCGTTGGGTGGTGCAGTAACAGCTGACTGCATACTGGAAAGAAATGTCTGCTTGCTACTCAGTCTGCAAGACTGAAAGCCTCAACAGTCTCAGTCTGGTTCCAAAGGCCTGGGACAATCCCTGGGGAGCCCCTGATCTTCAGTCCACATTGGACAGCCAAAGAAACTGGAGTCTATTGTCAGTGAGAGATGGAGGTAAGGCCGGCGGTGGCAGCAGAGTAGATGTGCTCACCAGCAAGAAGGGAAGGCAGGGCAGCAAGTGATGGCTCTTCCCTAGGATCTCTTTACATCTGAGTCACAGCTGGAAGGCTTTTCTCTCCTCAGTGAATCCCTTTCAAAAAAAAAAAATCCCTACCCAGACCTACCCAGAAGTACTTCTCTTAGTTGATTCCAGATCCAATCAAGTTAATAACCAAGTTCCCTAAAGGACATCTGAGTTCACTTTCAAGTGTACAGTTACCTGCACCAACTGTATTCATGGAGTCTTCAGCTAGACACCTCCAGAATGACTGAAAAGCTGTCCCAATTAAACGCTAACTATTGACTCCCTCTTTCTCCGTCTCCCAGCCACTGGCAGCCACCACTCTACTTTTCTGTCTCTCTGATTGTCTTAGTTAGGGTGTCCATTGCTGTGGAGGGACACCATGACCATGGCAACTCTTATAAAGGGAACATTTAATTGGAGTGGTTCGCTCACAGTTCAGAGGGTTAGTCCATTTTCATTATGGCGGAACATGGCAGCATGCAGACAGACATGGGGCTGAAGAGGAGCTGAGAGTTCTACATCTTGATCCCAAGGCAACAGGAAATGGACTGACACTGGGCAGAGCTTGAGCATAGAAGACCTCAAAGCCCACCCCCGCAGTGACGCACTTCCTACAACAAGGCCACACCTGATACTGCCACTCTCTATGAGCTTATGGGAGCCAATTGCATTCAAACTACTACAATGATTTTAACTACAGCGGTACCTATGGAATAGAATCATGTGGAATTTATCCTTCAGCATACATCCTCAAGGTTCATCCAAATTATAGTATGAGTCGAGTTTTCCTTCCTCTGGAAGGTCAAATAGAGCTCCCCTGCATAGACATACCACATGCTGATTATTTCTCCATCCAAGGAAAGGCTGAACAGCTTCTTGGTTCCTGCTAGCCATGCGGTGTGCAAACGCCTCTTTCGGATCTCTTGGATACTCACTCAGAATAGGGGGTGCTGCATTACGTGGTAATTTTATCTTTGATTCTTTTAGGAGTTTCCCACCACAGCCCTGCCACCCCACACCTCTTGCCCACAGCTTCCACTCTCCCCTTGTCCTCACCAGCAATTGTTACCTTCTGGTTTTGCTGTTCCCAGCAGTCATCCTGAAGGCACCATTCATGACTCTCTGGGTGGAACTGCACTTTGTCAGGGACCATATTGCGGTTTGTCACTTTTAAGTCTTGCATTGCTGGAACATCCCACTGCCCATCTATGGGACATTCTGGAGTCCTTTACTAGTGGCAGCGGTGGCTCTTCTTCTTTGAATATTTTTAAAAATATTTTTACACATTTTTAATTAAAATAGAGTTATATCACTTTTCCCCTTCCCTTCCCTTCCCCATTCCCTCCCAAATTCCTCCCCATCTCAAATTCATAGCCTATTTTCTTCTTATTTTTGTTACATGTATGTGTGTTTACTGTATATACATGTGAGCACAATTATATAAATACAACCTACAGAGTCCGATTTTGTTGTTTGTGTGTGTGTGGTTTCCTGGGAGTATCACTTTGCATCGGATAAAGTGGCTCATCCCTGGGAGAGGCTGATTCTCCTTCTCCCAGCAGTCTTTTGACCTGGGTAGCATCTGACTTCTCCAAGGATCCAGAGGACACAGTCCACTTGCTTGCCTGGGTCTGGTGACCTTGGCTGACTGCTTCCTATCTCCTAGGCTCCTCATCAGGATGAGGGTAGCACAGGTTCACATTCCTGGGATAATTGTAAGGATTCTGAGTTCCCCATGCAGGACCATGTGGGACCTGCGGCACCATCAGCATTCTCTGGAAATTGTTAGCTCTTCTGGTTTTAAGGACTGTGCTTGGAGTTTAATCTAATATCTTATTTTCTATTTTCCATTGTTTACTCCTTCTAGGGAATGCCCTGCCTTGTCCTCCCTTCCTCCCTTCCTTCTTCCTTCCTCCCTCTCTTCCTCCTTCCTTCTTTCCTTCCTTCCTACCTCCCTTCCTTCCTAAGATTTTTTTACGTAAGATAGCATTTTTTTTTTTTACCTGACTTCAATCACAAGTTGATTATTGGTCTATAGGGAGGCTACTGAATTTTTAATGTTGATTTTGCTTTCTGGTGCTTTGCTACAAGTATAGGTAAGATCTAAGATTTTTCTGGAAAAAAACAAACCTCATGGTCTTTTATGTGTAGGATCATGTCAACTGAAAATAAAGATGCTTCGACCTCTCCCTTTTCTGTCTATATCTTTATCGCTTTCTCTTATCACTCTCGCTATGACCTCAAGTGCCATATTGAACAAAAGCAGTAAGATGAACACTGCTCACAGGCATGTGTATATGCACACAGACACAAAATAAAAAGGAGTGGGCATAGTTGCCTTATTCTGATGTTAGAGGCGATGCCTTCAACTCCCCTGCCTACAGTTTGCTGTATACAGCCTTTATCTCGTTAAGAGCTATTTCTTCTATTCCTATTTTCCTCATGAAGCAGAGCTGAGCTTTCTCAAAGGCCTTTTCTCCATCTCCTGAGATGACTGGGTGATTTCTGTCCTTAAATGTGTTTCTATGTTGTGTTACATGTGTTGGTTTGCATATGCTGAACCAATCTAGCTTCCCTGGTTAACTTGATTGTGGCATATAATCTTACTGTGTTCTTGAATTCTATATGCAGGGTTTTGGTTTTTTGGGGGGTTTATTTTGGTTTGGTTTTTCAAGGCAGGGTCTCTCTGTCCTGAAACTTACTTTGTAGACCAGGATGGCCTCAAACTCACAGAGATCCACCTATCTCTGCCTCCTGAATGCTGGGATTAAAAGCATGCACTACCATGCCCAGTATTTTATTGAGCATTTAATGCCTATATTCATTAAGGAAATTGGATTATAGTTTTATTTTATTTGGAAGCAGGGGCCACACTATGTAGCCCTTGTTGGCCTGGGACTCACAGAAATCCAACTGCCTTTACTTCCCAAGTGTGGGCTAGAGGTGAGAACATACTGGTAGGTCTGCCCAGCAGGTATGCAAAAGTGTATTGTTCAGTCTGAGCAGTTGTGCAATTTCCGTGGTTTGTCTTGTTATTTATTTCTAGTTTTATTCCACTGCTACCTAGTAAGACACTAGACATTCTCAGCTCTGTTACGTTTGTTAAGACTTGCTTTGTGACCTCGAAGGTGGTCTGATCTAGACACAGTCCCTCAGGCTGCCAAGTTGTATATTTTACATCCTCTACTAGGTAAAAGATTCCAGACAGGCCTCTTTTAAAAGCTTGGTTGCCAACACTGGTGTCAAATGATAAAAACCCTTGGTTCTCCTGGCACTGTGCAGGATGAGCCTTAGGGATGTCAGAGCCACCCACACAGACAGAAGATGCCCTGAAGATCCAGTATGGGGGAGAACGGTGCAGAGGGTTATTATTCTCTTGGCCCCGTGCTCTCAGGACGTCCTTCCTCTCATTATCTCCAGCTCCTCTGCGGCTCGTCTATCACTGAGGGTCGTGAAGAGCAAGTGCTGTTTCCTGGTACCTGGGAACTGCTGGGCATCCCTATACTGTGGCCGAGACCTTCATCTCCTGGGGCTCTCCTTTCATCTCAGAGCCTCTGGGGACAGAGGTGGCTGCTGTCTGAGAGGCCCTGAGCCCACATCTCGGCCAGGGCTTTGGAGGCAAGTGTACTCCAGGATGGTGGCCAGCACCACCACTTCCTGATGCCCTAGGCCTGTGGTAGCTTCTCTCTATGTATGATGCTTATGCTCAGTTGGGGCATTTTCCAGAGGTAGAGAGGAGCCGAGCTGCGATATGGAATTCTTCAGTTATGCACAGCCTAGGGGAGTGCCTGTCCTGACAGGCAGCTGACGGAGCCCTGTTGCCTCGGTCTGGGTTTCAGAAGACAGTAGTCCTCAGTGATCACATTTGCCAGCACACAGAATGGACCTTCTGGCTCTACAGGGTGAGTTGAAAGCTTAGGGCAATTTTACCATTAACTACTGCTCATCCTGTAAGGAAAGATTAGGATGCGCTTTTGACTACAACATGAAGCTACTCTCCAGATCTGCCTGCAGAACTGCCCATGGCCACAATCTAGATATGGGCTCTGCAATCTCTAAGGCAGGAAAGGATGAATCTAGCAGAAGGATGATGGGGCTGGGCATGAGGGGGGACTTAAGGAAAATGGGAGGAACAAGGGCCAGGCCAGGAAGACTCAGCTCAGCAGCCAGACCAGGGTGACACTAAAACTAACCAGGAGGTCTTGAAGGCAAAAGGGTAGGGAGTGGGGCATTCCCCAGGGAGTGTGGGGAGGACGTGGTTGGTCCTTTCAGTCCCCAGTCTCTTAGCACCCTCTTCCCTGTTTGGAACCGTTTCTCCACAGGTACATCACAGCCTCTCCGGACAACTGGCTCTGTGTACATCTCTTGATGCCCTGGCCCCTTCACAGGAGACTTGAAGACACCAGGTCTCCGTAGTAGATCTCCTCAATGCTGATATCAGCACACATTGGGTTCTAACACACGTCACCCAGAACCTTCCCTGAGGCATCCCCTTCTCTGCCCTAAATTTGACGTTTCCAGAACAGGAAGGAAGGCCACAGTCATTCTTGCTCCTCTGTTAGTTGGCCAGTCCCTTGCACCAGGGATGACCTCAGGCATCCTGGCTTCCATCCCTAGCCACGTTCCCTGAAATTCGAGTGTGGGTATCTCAGGCATTTGTTGAGATTGAGGTGCCACTCTGCTGAGTGTCGCAGAGGACAACATGCCTGTGAGTCAGAAATGAGTGGGAGGTAAAAGCATGGCAAAAGGGGTTCGGAGAACGGAACCTTTGCCCCCTCACCATGAGCACCCAGGATGTGGTTGTGACTGTGGAGGATGTGGTGGCTTCCTCAAGCTTCGGGCAGCTGGAGGAGGACAGTTTGGAGCATAGAGTTTATGGGAGAAGGAGTCAAAATGAGGCACAGGCCAAGTCTGGATGCCAGGAGTCGCAAAGTATCAGGGACAAATGGAGAGAAACCCTTTGACCCTCACACGAGGCTGCGGGTTCTCATCCAGCCTCAGGAGCTTGCTGTGTACCTGGTACTTCATGTCTACCACAGGAGATCCTGGAGGGACAGGAGTAGCAAGTTACCCCTTCCCCAGCCTCCCCTGATGCTGTCATAACCATCCAGTGTGCACAGCTGGTTCAGAGGTCCCCAGCTGCACTCACGTTACTCACGTGGCCTGGACATACATAACACTGAGCTGCTACTGCATGAGCTCGTGTGGGTACAGAGACTTGCTGGGGAGTGGGGGTGGGGTCTTGCTACCTTCTGAGCTTCTGCAGGCTCTGGAGGTGGGGCAGAGCCCCTCCCATGGCTCCTCACTAGTGGAGGTTGCCTTTTGAAGGATATATGTTCAGTCTTCTCTGGAGTGCCTCCCAGGAGCTATTTCCACCTGTCAGTCTTTCCCTTGGGCAGGTCTCCACCCACGACCACTCCAGGGCTTTTCCTACAAGTCCCCAGCATCTCCCTTTGTTCTCAGGACTCTGGTGTGTCCCAGCACCTAGCCTCCTTCCTCACCAGTCCCCAGTTCAGAGCTGTGTCCGTCTCTGTGCTAAGCCCACTGTCCAGGCACAATCTCCAGGCTCTCTTTCTGAGCAGCTGACCTCCCAGGGTACCCAGCCCTATCTGCCCTAGACTTTTTGGTTGGTGATGCCGACAGGGAGCCTCAGGTCTGCAGGCACTAGTCTGATGTGGGTCCTCCTGCAGTGAGAGAAATCCCAGGCCTGCAGAGCTCTGCCACTGGGCCTCACATGGCTCCACACGCTGCTGCAGACAGGGCTCTTGTGTGGTACTTGAGTTTTTATTTTTAATTGAACATAGGGCTTCCTCTTTATTGCTTTGACCGCACTGTCAAGAGACGTGGTCCAGGGGCTCTTGTCACCATACGTGGAGGGCTCCTATGCCCAGCTCACTTCCCAAGGAATTTACCATGTGCTCTTCTGCCCTGCTCTGTGCCACCCTGCCCGAGTTTCAGAAACATTGGCCCTAACCATGCTGGGTACCCTGACTAGGTTCAGGTAGCCCTGTGCCAGCCCTTTCTCCATGGTGGGACAAGCAAGTGAATGCAGGGATTGCTTTCTAGGGGATGCTCCAGTCTCTGCTGTATGGCTGGGCTCCGCAACTCCTCCCACCCCCATGAATATCTCATGTTGCCTGGGGTCAATCTGTCTTTGTGAGAGAGCTGATTGCTCTGTTGCCTGTGGCCAGGACTCTTTCTCCTCCTGTTCCTCTCCCAACTTGAAACCCCTGGCCCTCTGTGAGCCGGTCCATGCATCTGTTGTGTCCATGGCCGCCGTGTCCAGGTCTGGGCTGGCAGGTGTCAGATATGCATCCATGGAACTCACCCTTCCATCTGTCCACCCTGTAATGTAAAGTTCCCCTCCCATCAGCCCTGTAGAGGACACCCTCCAGTCCCTGTGTCTTCCACCCCTCTCTCCCTTATCTGCCCCTCACGATAGCCTCAAAGGACAGGCCATACTCTTTGGCTGTACTCCAAGCTCTCCTAGGATCTCATCTCAAGCCAGGCAGCACCAGGGCCACATTCAGCTCTGGTCTGCTCCGCCTCTGCACTGCTGAAATGTCAACTCACATCTGATGGGAGGCCTTGGTTTTCCCATCAGTAAATGGGCACAGTAATACCGCTCTTCAGCATGGAAGCATACAAGAATGTGGGGCACCCAGCAGTTCAGAAAAGTCCAGCACTGGCCCCTCTGTGCTCTCTGGATCCTCCAGGTCCTGGCTCCACTCTCTCCAGGTCATGTTCCCAAGCCTGGGACCTCCAACTGCTAAGCCATGGGCTCAGTTCTTGGGTCAGCCATTGCTGCAGTGGCCTCGTTGGTTCCCAGGGCAGTGAGGAACAACTTGATGTTCTCCTGAGATGGGTTACTAAAGAGATGAGGCTTTCCCTCATCCCACATCTCTCTGGTGAAGACCAACGAGGATTCTACAAGACCCTACACAGTCCTGGATCCCTCTGAGTCCCTTCCAGGGATAGGAAATGAGCAGACTGGTGAATGGAGCTAGTCCCTGTTGGGAGAAGATGACCAGCATGGTCTGGGAGAGAGAAGGCTAGTGGGATAGCAGTCAGATTCTGAGCAAAGGTTTTAATGACTGCACTCCCAGCTTCCCCTCAAAGAGGCTGAGAATTGACTTTCCATCCAAAGAGACCTGGCAGATGTGAGGGTAGCAGCCAAGGGAAGATACCCTCTCCCTGAGCCCACATCCACCACGATCAGTATTGAGCTCTGGGGAAGGAGGTCGCCGTTGAGTTTGTGCAGTTGGAGCTTGGGGAGTCAGTTTTGATCTTGTATTTTCATCAGACTAAAGAGGGAAGGCATCATTCATATTGCAGTTTGCCAGATGGTTTAGGATTGGCAAACACCCAGGCACAAGGAGTGTGTCCAGGAACTGGGGTAGTGTGGTGCCAGGACCCTCTTCTGTGGTCCCCTTGGGGCAGCATTGATTCCTCCCCTCATGTTTGGGGCACTACCTGACTGAGGTCATCCATTGGATTTGGAGGTTGGCAAGCCTGGGCTCAGTCCCAGCAAGCTGTGCCTGCTGCCTGGGTTTCCATGGCTATGCATGTGTTAGGAGAAACATGCTGGAATGAAACAGTGTGAGGCCAATGCCTGGTGCCAATGTCTAGGGTAAGCATGGAGAAAATGGAGGTCATCAGCAGCAGCAGAAAGTGCATCCAAGGGTGTCATTGGTCCCACTGTCGCTAGGTGGAGCCCTCACAAATCCACAGAGTGACCAAGGAAAGAGTCCATTAGGAGCCTTGGACAAGGTGGTAGTTTGAGTATCAACCTGACACGACAGAATTACCTGTGAAGAGAGTCTCTTCTACATTGGCTTGACGTGTGGGTATGTCTGTGGATGGTTGTCTTAAGTCAGTTGATGTGGGATGACTCATCCCACAGTGGGCAGCACCATTCCCTAAGCAAAGAGTCCTGGACTATCAAAGAGCAGAGAAACTGAGCAGAGGACCAGCTAGTGAACATGCATGTGTTCACTTCTGTCTGCTCTTGCATGTGAATGTGATGTGACCACCCAGGAACCAAGCTGGAGACTTAAAAACATACACACACAGACAGACAGAGACACAGGGACCCGGGTCATCTTTGATACAAGAATGCCAAGTTTATTGTACTCCAGGGAAGCTTATGTAGGGATCCTTAACTGATAGCCATGCCCCAGCTCTCGGGATCTTTCAGCTGCAGGCCTTACCAGAACCCACTCCCCTGCCATCAGGTGCCATCAGGGTCTCATGCTCAGAGCAGTTGTAGGCACAGGTAAACAAGTTGTTTTGCTCAGTTCACTCCAGGCCAAGGGTCTGAGGCAGGTAAAGAAAGTCAAGGGGCCAGGGGTCTGCAGCTCCCAACACATCTGTGCTAAGTTCCTTCCTCCCTGAGTTGCTTTTGTTGGGGTATTTTATCACACCAAAATGAATCTAGGATGGGTGCTATCTCCTGGTCACAAAGGCACAGGTTTCTGGTGCTCAAGGCCCCTGGGATGGGCTGACAATGGGAAGGGATGCAATGGGAGAGGCTGCCTACCAGGAAGAAGATCCAGTAGGTAACAGCCCCTGGATGGTCTTTTGCAGCTCACCATATCTTCATGGTCACTGCCTGCCGAGATCCTGACTATGGCACTTACATCCACAACATATGCTTAAGCCGCTTCCAGAAGGACATGGATGCCATTGGGAAGACTCTGTGGTGTGACTGGGGAAAGACCATAGGGTGAGTCCTGTCGGGAGAGGAAGAGGCATGCCCTCTCCTTTATATTAGGGCATCAGGCCACTGGTCTGGGGAAAAGCCAGAGTCTAAAGGGACAGGATTGAGGGCAAAGGGAGTACCAGTCATTGACAGGTAGACATGAGCTTGAAGGTGGGAGGGCTGGGTCCTCAATTGCTGTCCAGGTAGCCATGGGTACCAGGAGGGCAGGAGATGGAGGGTTCAGATTAGATAACTATAGCAACCAGGTACAGGAACCTGGGGGCAGTTGAGCCCCATTCAATGCCAGAACCCCGAGTGACTGTCTTGTGACAGAAGCCAGGCCTCCAGGGGTCTCCTTGATAGCTCCTTCATCCTGTTGTCCTGCCAGAGCTGTCCTCACTATCTCTCTGTCCAGCCCACTTTGTTCAGGGTTCAGAACTGCAGGTGGCACCTATTGAATCTTTGCCCTGTCAGACCCAACTTTCATTCCAAAGGCTTTTCTTCCAACCACAGTGTTTGCTCCCTGGCTCTCACACCCCAGGCACCCCAAAGCAGGCTTGGAGGTTCTCCCTGGCAGGGCCTTTCCATCAGCAAGAACAAGGACCAAAGCTTGCTGTATCCATGATGCATTTTCTAGGCTTTGTTTCTTCTTCATTGTGTACGCTGGGGACTCTGGTGGGTAAGGAGGTAAGTGTAGGGGTGTGTGTGTGTGTGTGTGTGTGTGTGTGTCCTACTAACTCCATCTGGAATTAGAGTTTTATAGAGCCCAGGTCCAGAGGCTCCACCCTCAGACAATAAGTGTTCAAGAGGCTAACATTAGAGATAAAGAGAGCCTTTGACTCACAGCCACAGAACAGAAGAAAGGGGTCAGCTACTCCAGTACAAGGAGTCAGGGCCGAATGTCAACAAAGAAACTGATAAGAGGCAGGGGGCGGGTGCTCATGTCTTTTCTGGGAATTGGCAACCTTCTTCTGGAAACTCAGGTGTTGCTGCTGCTACCACCACAGCTGCCGCCTCCTCCTCCTCCTCCTCCTCCTCCTCCTCCTCCTCCTCCTCCTCCTCCTCCTCCTCCTCCTCCTCCTTTTCCTCCTCCTCCTATTCCTCCACTTCCTCTTCCTCCTCCTCCACCTCTTCCTCTTTCTTCTTTCTAGTTTCTGGTCAGAGAAGCTGGTAGGTGTCTTTAGTCTCAAAAGGAAAATCAGCATCCTGGCAAATCTAGGTCAAGTTCATTCTGTACTACAGCCTGAACAAAACACTTTCAAACGCTCCACATACCAGCCACATAGAGAGCTAAGTGGAATGTGACCCAGAGCTTGAGGCAGCAAAGGAGAAAGACGCAATATGAAGGCAGAGACACCCGCCTCCTTCCCAGACCCAGATCCTTGGCATCTACAAGTCATGGGAAGTCTGTGTTGTCTGCAGAAGCCCCTCCGGTCCCTGGGGAGCTATCTAGGCAGCAGTTAGTACCACATGGCAGAGCCGTTGTCTGCAACTGAGCTCAGAGGAACCCAGCTCTATGGCCTCTAAATCATGCAACCTAGTCAACTACAAGCTAGTGAAACCAGAGATCTGTCTAGACTTTTCTCTGGCGGCACAAGGAAGAGATTCATGATGAATGAACTGTGACCCAGCTGTGACAGGCAGCCTGGTATCTGAATGGATTCTGAAGCTGCCTGAGGCCATTCCACAGAACAGGGTTTTCCTCCATCACCAGGACAATACATAGTAGGTGTGTAGTCTCGGGTGTTCTCTTCCAGTGCCCAGGAGAAAAGAGAGGGAGTCCTGGGCGGGGTAGGGGGTCGTGGAGGGGAAGAGAAGGGGAACAGGAAGTTTCCCTTGGGACTATCTTCTCAGAGCAAAGGGGGAGCCAGTGTCATTCACAAAAAAAAAAAAAAGTTTGGAGATGTCTCCAGAGGCACAGGCCTTGACTGGTTTTCTGCTGGAGGCCAGACATGTCCTGTGGGATGATAAGGCTCTCATATGAGCTGAGCTCCAGAGTCTCCCTGGTAGAGGGAGGCTGGAGAGCATGGGGTGTGGAGCACAGGTTCATGGGACCTACTTTCCCTTGTGAACCTTCAGACTTATCTCACCCCTCGGGCCCTCGCTGCCCTGCAGAGGCTCCTTTCCTCTTACTGAGGATAGTGCCCTTGCCCTCCCCTGTAGGGACAGAGCCTTTGTCTTCTTTCCTTTGAGAGCCTTTATCCCAGCAGAGTCTATGGTTCATGCACACCTTCTGAAGACAGTCTCTACCTTGGAGTCGAGAACAGAAAAATTAGTTCTGTGTTGTTGCTGTGATTAAAAAAAAAAATCAGATGAAAAGCAACTTAGGGGAGAAAGGGGCTTATTCAGCTTACAGTTCCAGGTTACAATCACTGTAGGAAGTTAAAGCAGGAACTCCACATCTTAGTCACATCCACAGTCAGAGCAGAGAGAAACGAATGCATGCATGCTCACTTGCTAGCTTGTGCTCGGCTTGATTTCCCCACTCTGATACAGTTCGGGATCTCCTGCCTAGGGATTGAAGACTCAGTGGCTGAGTCTTCTTACATCAATTAGCAATCCAGATAATTCTCCCCCACAGGCCAACCTGATCTGGACCATGCCTCAGTTAAGACTCTGTTTCCAGATGTCTACAATCATGGTGCAAAACTAAGGTTTGAGTTAGTCCTCCATCCCCTCTGTCCGAGCCCAGCTCAAACTCGAGCCCTTTGGCTCAGGACATGCATCCCTGTAGACACAGGTGTCCAGAGGCCCCAAGGCAAGCACTACAGGGTGTGGTGAGGGGGGACACTCAGGGTCTTTATCCATCATCTTATTACTGTGCCCTCCTGAGCTGCTTGGAGACATCTGGCCTCCTCTTCTAAACCGAGGAATGAATCAGGAGTTGGAGAAGGAGAAGGGACAGGTCGTTAAAATCAGAACAGCCTGTTCTTGGGGTTAATTAGCTTCTTGCCTCAGCTGAGCAGTTTGTATTTAAATAAAAGTTGGAAGGGAAGGCACAGTAGGACCCTGAGGAAAAACACTCACTGCCGTACCCCACATAGATCAGTGATTGCTCACATGTGCAGACTGCCTGTGAGGGGAATCCTGGCAGAGATGACAGAGACACGGGCAGGGTGGCACAAGGATGTTCTGAAGAAGGGGCTGTGGGCTATAGATATAAAAAATAGGAATGAGTAGCACCAAGCCAAGGAAAAGTGGCCATAGTCAGAGCTAGGGATTGTGCCGCTGGGAGAGTCTGCGTCACGGCAGCCCAACAGCAGATCTCAGGTCTGCAAGCTCCAGGTCTGTGGTCTACAGTGATGGCCCCAGGCATGTCCCTGCCCTCATCTCTGGACACCTATGAGTCTGTTTTATTCCATAGTGAGGCTAGTTAAATTTCAGGGGGAACTGAAGACACGAGCCCACTGTCTATAATGTGGAGAGATCATTCGGGAATACCCAGGTGGACAGGATTAATCCAGGGCTCCCTAAATTGATGCAGGCTCTTGCCTTGTAGGACTTTCAAACTGGCTTTTGCTCTTTGCCACTGGTCCTTGTCTGAACACTTCCTTGCTTTCCCAGGTTTATCTTCTAAGGTCCAGACTAGGATTCAGCCATTTGTTCAAGGACCCCCTCATTGCTCCCGTCAGGCTTTGAAATTTAGGAACCTAGATATGTATATTAGAGTCCACACATATACAACCCCATATTGTGAATGTGCACACATGTGTGTACACATGCAGACACAGGATTAGATGGAGCCAGTGTAAATGCACAGAATTAGAAGAAAACATGGCTAGCTCCTCTCTGTACAGACTTTAAGAGCTGGCTTATGGGGCTGGGGATATGGCCCAGTGGGTAGGAGCCCTTGCTGTGCAACTATAAGAACCTGATTTTGGATCTCCAGGACCTCATTGAAAAAAAGAAACACATGACTGCACACACTTGTAACCCCAGCACTGGAGGGAACAGAGACAGGAGGATTGCTGGAGCTTCCTGACTGGTGGCTTCATTGGTGGAAGAAACAGTAATAGACCCAGGCTCAATGAGAGAGCTTGTCTCGAAGGAACGAATGGGAGAGAAATAGAGGAAGACAACTGTCTGCACAGGGCTCTGGTTTCGTGTATACACAGAAACACAGACACCAAAAACAAATAATAATAATAATTTAAAAGGAATTGGAGGTCTGGAGAGATGGCTCAGTGGTTAAGAGCACTTGTTGCTCTTCTAGAGGGCCCAAGTCGGGTTCACAACATTCACACTGGGTAGCTTATAACTGCCTGTAATCCAAGCTTCAGGAGTTCTGACACCCTTTTCTGGCCTCCTTGGATACCCACACATATGTGGGATACACACACAAACACATACACACACATGCACGCACACATACACACACACACACACACACACACACACACATACACACACACATGCACGCATATACACATGCAAATGAAAGAATTGGCCTACGAAAAACCCATGGGGCACGCAGCAGACTGAGAATGTCTACCATAGGGCTTACTGCTATGTGGACTCGGCCTCAGAGTTGAATTTCTTCCCATGGACCAGGTTAAGGCCAACCACATCACCAAGATTACTCCCTGGACCTCGGACGTTAAACATACTCCCCAAATTCCCTAGATAGCACCCAGACTGGTGGTTGGTTTTACTAACTGGGTCCTAGGCTTGGCCATGTGGACACACTGGGTAAAGAAGAGCTTCCTCCTGCCCTCCACCCTTTCCTCATTCTCTGTACCCACCCACTTCCTATGGTGAGTGTCCCGTTGCCCCCTCCTGTTTCCTTCCTGTGTTCCTTTTGCACAAATGGGCAGATGCATGTATTTTTCTTATATCTTCATTCTTACACAAGGGACAGCATGTAACGGCTCGCCTTGCTGTTTAGATCATGTGTTTACTTAGCAGTATGTTCTGGAACTTCCTTCCTGGCAGGACACGAAGAGCTTCTCTGTCTGTTTTCATAACTGCCTAGTATTCCACGACGCAGTTTCTCAGCTGTGGGGAGTCAGTTCTCACTCAAACAGCGCTCCCTCAAAACCCACCCCCTCACTGTTGGGTCAATACCTGGGCTCACAGGGTCGGAAGGTGGTGTCCTGAGGACTGCACCCCCATTTGCTGTGCCAGGGGCACCTGTGTCCCCAAGGCTTTTCTAGAAGATTGTGCTGCCCCGCTTAAACTGTCATCGTCTGAGAAATGACGTCTCTGGTTATGACGCCATCGTGCATGTCTCAAGGGTCATTCTTTCTGCAACTTGTTTGTCCAGCTCTTTTTTAAAAATTGTGTTTCCAGTGCTTCCTAAGATCTATGAATGATAAGGAGAACCAGCATGTCTTCCTGACCTCTTCCAGTTGTCAGTCATCTTTTGACGTACTTTTTGGTGACATACCTTTTTTTTGGAGGGGGGTGTTCAAGACAAGGTTTCTATGTATAACAGCCCTGGCCATCTTGAGCTCACAGAGACCCACATGCCTCTGCCTCCCGAGTGCTGGGATTAAAGGAAGACACCACCACCGCCTGGCAGCAACATGCATTTTCTAACTCAGGCAGGTTTGTCACTCTTCCTCATGGCTCAGTTCAAGTCAAGACTAGAAAGCCCTTCCTTACGCTGGCTTTTCCTTGAGCTTGCACAGTTCTGCTGGCTGCAGCTACATCCGTGTCAGGCTGGAGTTTGTCCCTGTGTATTGATGTGAAGGTGGCCTTAGATATGTCCTATAGGACACAGAAACTATGGTGGGAGGGTTGGTGTCATTTCAAACCACCCAGATCTCTGAGTCTGTCTGATAGCCTGCAGTCCTTGACAAACCAGGCTGAAAGGAGGACCCATGCTGGAGGGAGGGAGCCATTGAATTATTTTTAAAGTACTCTGTGGCCCAGGGGTGTGGCTCCATGGTCGAGCATGTACCTGTGCCTGGAAGGCCCTAGAAGGCTCCATTCCGAG
>JAQHUG010000148.1:2366516-2399089 GCA_028555095.1 Dicrostonyx torquatus
TGTGTGTGTGTGTGTGTGTGTGTGTGTGTGTGTGTGTGTACGGGCATCTATGCCATGACCCTTTTGTGGAGGTCAGAGGACAACTTGCTGAAGTTGGTCCTCTCCTTCTACCATGTGAGTCCTAGCAATTGAACTCTTTACTCCCTGAGCCATCTTATCAATCCTAACCTATTTTTTAAACTGCACATAACAACGTGGAGATGGTATATGCCAGGTGAGCACTGTGTGACATTTGATGTGCATGCACTTTGTGTAATGTGTAATTCAGGTTAAACATCTGTCTCAAGTGTTTGTTCTCTCTCTCTCTCTCTCTCTCTCTCTCTCTCTCTCTCTCTCTCTCTCTCTCTCAGGACAAGGTTTCTCTATGTAGCCCTGGCTGTCCTGGAACTCTCTCTGTAGCCCAGACTGGTCTTGAACTCAGAGATCCACCTGCCTCTGCCTCCTCCTGAGTGCTGGGATTAAACATGTGCCTCCACCACTGGGTACTGGGTTCATTCCTCCCTCTCCTTAAACAGTTACTATAGTTACTGCTCTCTCTAAGCGCCCTACTGTGCAACCACTGGTCAACATTCCTTGCTCCTAGTCTTCCTTGTTACTTAGCCCCAATCTTTCTCCATTCCTCCCTGCCCTTTGTGTCATCTGTCTTGTGGTCAGTGTGTGAGATCCTATGTGTGAGTGAGGTCACGTGTGTGTCTTTCTGTGCCTGGCTTACCTCACTTAAGGATTCAGTTCCATCTCTGTCAAAAATGGCGACACTTAGTTCTTCCTAATGGCTGAATGGTGTCCAGTCACGTGTTTGTATTATGTTATATTGACTCAGTCGTCCAGTGGTGGAAGCTTAGGGTCTCTCTGTTCCTCAGCTGGTGTGTAAAACGTGAGCTCAGATTCGACATTTCTAGACAAACCAGAAATAGAATTGCTGGACTGTATGGTACTTCTGTCTTCAGGTTTTCAAAGAAATCCACTGGTTTCTTACCTCCTGAGAAATGCCCAGTTGATGCTCTGTTTTTCTTTCTATTGCCATAATGAAGAGCATGACCCAAAGCAGCTCAGAGAGGAGAGGGGTTATTTCAGCTTACAGTCTATAGTCCATCACCCAGGGAAGCCAGGGCGGCAGCTCAAGCAAGGCAGGAACCTGGATGCAGGAACTGAAGCAGGGGCTGTGGAGGAGTGGCTTGCTCTCTATGTCTTTCTCATCCCTCCCAGGACCACCTGCCCAGGTTGACACCACCCACCGTGGGCTGGGCCTCACATCAGTCATTCATCAAGAAAATTCCCCCACAGGCTCGCCTACAGGCCCGTCTGAAGGAAGCATTTCCTCTGTTGTGGCTTTGCCTTCCCAGATGACCTAGTTTGTGTCAGACTGGCAAAAGAGTCAACCAGCACAGTTGGTTAAGAGGGGAAGTACCGCTGCTCTTTCCTTCCTGAACAGCTTCAGGCTGTGAGATGTCACCTTAGGTGAGAAAAGATGCTAGAGACAGATAGCAGTCTAGACTGGGCCACCACCTGCCATGCCCGCTCACCAGAACTCAATGGCACTCCCGAGCACGGCTACCCTCCTGGCAGGCAAGGTGCCTGCTCTCTACAGAAGCCACCAGAATTTGTAATTGCAGGCCCTATCTGCTACTGCTCAAAGTATCTTACATTGTCCTGATTCCAGGGGCCCGGTTCTCCAAGGGCCTGTCAGAGTCTGTGAAGCTGAAAATCCAAGGCTGTCCCCAGGGGTGTGGCTCTGGCTCACTGACCCCAATGGGAGTCATGAAGACCCTCTAGCTAGCCTACAACCTTTGAGGTTACAGGTAGGGCTGTCTCGGTTCCCAGGAATAAGGTTGGCCATGCTATGGATTAAAAGAAGGAAAAATGTCAGAGACCTGCCGTGTGTGGCTACCCAGGATCCTATGCTCTGAGTAGGAGACACCATATCCAGATCACCATTTTAGATCATTGATTTATGCAGGGTGCGATGACCCATGTTCCCTGCTTGGACCTGCTGCCTACCCTGCTATGCTAGAGCACACAGCCTCCTTTGTGTGTTCAGGGCAAGCGTTGAGGCAGGAAACTCTCTCAGCTCCCAGCAGTCCGGAGGAGTTGCCTATGTTTTGAATTTCAACAGAAACGGAGAGGGAAGCTTCTTCTTAGACCTCCAAAAGCTCTGAAAAGGCAAGCGAGCAGCAGTCATGTGAGCTTCTCCAGGCTCATGCTCTACTTGTGTTGCACAGGGTAGTAGGATTAAATTCCCTCCATGTGCTCCACAGGGCAGCCATGTTGCCAGAAGCTTGGCACAGGAGGCTACCCACTGGCTTGCATCCCTCCCACCCTGCCACCCTGGGATGATCTCGGTTACTATGGGGATGTACCCACAGAGGCATTCACCCTAGAACTTGGCATGTGCCAGTGAATACTGAGGTCACATTTGTGCTGAGCCTGGTGGTTATGAGGTGACGACCTCATGTGTGATGGTGGGAAACTGGGGTGTAATAGAAGGGCTTAGCAGAACCAATGAATGGGTACCCTGGGAAGTCATGTGTCGCAGGATCTAAAGCAGGCACTGTGTAGACCAAGGCTACTCCCTGCCCACCACCATACTGTCTTTCCAGGCTCTGTGTTTCCGTTTGGCAGAGTAAAGGTAGCGAAACTCTCTCAGCTCTCAGTACCTGTGGTCCAGATCCAGGTCTAGACAATGGAACTATTAGGGATGGGGCTTTCTGGGGGAAGATGGAAGGCACAGCCAGGGCCTTTCTGCATCCAGTTCTAGGCTCACAGAGGAGGCAGCGAGGAAGCAGAGGATATCACCTGCACCATGCGCCAGATCAACCCTGCGGCTGACAGTGGGTATAGTGGAGGCGCTGCCAGAGACCACAGTCCAAGCCGAGTTCGGTCGTTATGGCTCGCAGTCTACCGTTTTTACCCTGCTGGCAGCTGCCCCTTTCCCAGTGTAAGGAATTTTTCGCTGAAGGAATTTTCTTTATTTTGAGAGGGACAGGAAGCTCTCCTGGGCTGCAGTAGCCTTTTGATTGAGATCACCTCACTGAACGCTATATGCCTGCCCCAAGTGAGTTCCAGCGGATAGCCCCAGAGAGTCTGTGAAGCCAGCCTGTTGGGCTGGGAAGACAGGGAGGGGAGCCCCATTTCCTTTCTCAGCTCCCAGAGAGGGGCTGCTGACAGCTACTCGTTATGCTCAATGACCTTGGCATCAATCTCTGGGCATCTTCCTTGTGGTAGACAGGGCTAAGCGCCTGGCACAGAAAGCGTATTCCCCCGAGGACGTGGTGGCTGTTAGTGCGGGCTGTGGCACCAAGCACTCTGTGTTGTCCTTTCCATCTGCCTTGGATTAAAATTACCTCAGCTGGAGGGTGCAGCCAGCCTCTGTGTTCTAAGGTAAAATGGACAGCACTAAACAGCTCCCACCCTGTGGAAGGCAAGCAGGTGGGATATCTCCAGTGATGTAACCTGCTAGCATTTCCCTGTGGACACATTGTTTCCTGGCCCTCACCCAGAATGCTCCAGAGCCATCCAGGCTGTGCAGGCTCAAACAGCCAGGTGCTGACACTGGGCTTCAGTGAGCCTCCTCACTGACTGCCTTCTGAGGCTCCCATGGGGGCCAAATGAAGACATGCTACTGATGCTGCGTCTTGTGTGCTATAGGGAAGAGCTGAGTGGGTGGAGGTGGCAGTCATGTCCCTTCCACATGTCCCTTCACCCCGGCCATCCTCAGACCAGAATTCAGAATCTCCCCACATCTACCGTTGTTCATTGCTCAGCTTGTGGGCCTTTCTCAGGGAGACACAAGAAGGGACATTATCTACCCTCTGTGGGAGTTCCCTGGGTGTATTTCGAAGCTCCCTTTTCCCTTAAGAGACTTGGGATTTAAACACTTTACCCACTGAGCCATCTTTCCTGCCCTTCACTCCTGTCCCCTCTTGAAGTGGTATGCCGGCATGTGCTTCATTGGCAGCTCCTGGCTTTCTCTGTCCAGTCTCCTTTAGGATCGAGAGCACATTTGCCTGAGGAACAGACCCAGCTGACCTTGCAGGTAACGGTGGGAAGAACTCGGTGTGAGAATGAGTCCGTCAAGTCTCCCGCTCCATCCCCTGCTTCTTCTTGGCTGTTTCTTGTTTTGACGTTTCTGTTTCATCAGTGTTTACTCCAGACCCACCCTATTAAGACGCACAGCCGTCCTGGGAATGTTTAATCTCCTCCAGTCTCAGGCCTCTGTCTTTATTTTACTAGTTCCTTCTTTATTCCTGTTTAGCTACCACTTCCTTCATCAAAAGGAAATGAGGATGGGGCTGGGTAGGGCTGGAAAGATAGCTCATCAGTTAAGAGCATGGGCTGCTCATCTAGATGACCTGAGTTTGGTTCCCAGCACCCACCCAGCAGCTTATCACCAATCAGAACTCTACTTTCAGGGGACCCAATGCCTTCTTCTGACCTCCACGGGCATCAGACATGCACGTGGTATACATACGTACATGCAGGCAAACCACCCATACACATAAAATGAAAATATTTTTTAATTTAATTTAAAAAAAAGGAATGAGGAGAACCATTTCTTCATACCTGTGGGATAATGTAAGAGACAAGCTGTGCTTCAGAGATTGGTGTGATTAGTGGTTTTTTTTGGGGGGGGGGGTTCTGGCTTTTTTCACTTCAACTTTTTTCATTGACTTTACCCCCTAAAAAAATTAAGGGTTTGGGGAGATGACTCAGTGGGTAAAATATTTATCGCATGAACATGAGGACTTGAGTTCGATCCCTAGCACCCATGTAAGAGCTGGATATGGCCAAGTGTGCCTAAACCGTGGTGCTGGAGGAGTCTGAGATAGGAGGATGCCAAGGCTCACTGATCCACCTCTCTAGCTGAAACCTCCAGTTTCAGTGAAAGACCATGTCTTAAAAATTAAGGTGGAGCCCAAGGGAAAAAGACACCGGGCATCTCCCTGTGGCCTCCACACTGTGCAGACACATGTGTGCACACATGTACACTTACATGTATCAATCACACACATAATTTTAAAAGGTGGGGTTTTTTTTGCTTTCTTCCTAAGATTTAGTCCCCTTCTCCTGCCCCCACCCCAGTTTATATTTTCTTACTTTTAAATACTAGTAAAGGCATTTAAAACCATGATGTTTTTCTTTCCTTTTTTCCTTCTTTTGTTTTGATTGGTTGATTTGGGTTGGGGTATTTGGAGAGAGCGTAAAAAGAGTATAGCCCTGGCCCTTTTTTTTTTTCCTATGGTGCTAATAGGTTGTGGTTTGTCATATTTTCTCTATGAAGTCTTCTTGTTTGTCTGTCCTTTGCTTTGGTTATTGTCATCCTGACCTTCTTTGGGCAAATGTTTCTTTCTTTTCTTCTTCTTTTTTTTTTTTTTTTTTTTTTGCTTGTTTGGTTGGTTGGCTGGTTTTGGTTTTTCAAGACAGGGTTTCTCTGTATAACAGCCTTGGCTGTCCTAGAACCAGCTCTGTAGACCAGGCTAGCCTCTGCCTCCAGAGCGCTGGAATTAAAGGCGTGTGCCACCACCAGCAATTGTATCTTAATCCTCACAGGCTCAGCTTTTCATGCTCTGCTGTCCAATCCTCCAATCCTCTCCATTGACCCCAGGGCCTGCCTCACCCTGGGCAAGCGCTCTACCTCTGAGCCACATCCCAGCTCGCTCACTGTTCTTAATTTCATCTCCTGATGTAGAAAGAGGAGACAACAGGTGAGCACCTACCTGAAGATCTTCTGTGAACCCAAGGAACAGTCGACCGTGAAGTCTTCTTTCTTCTCTTGATCCCCAGAACAAGTATGAGTGTAGTATGGTTAATAAAAACCCAGAGAGGCTGGGCGGTGGTGGCGCACGCCTTTAATCCCAGCACTCGGGAGGCAGAGGCAGGCGGATCTTTGTGAGTTCGAGACCAGCCTGGTCTACAAGAGCTAGTTCCAGCGCAGGCTCCAAAGCCACAGAGAAACCCTGTCTTGAAAAACCAAAATAAATAAATAAAAACCCAGAGATAGAAAATGGGGTTCAACCTGAAGGTCAGAAAAGCAAAACAGCCAGCCACTGGATCTTATCTTTACCTCAGTCCAAAATGGCGATCCTGCCTCCAGGAATCTCAGAATAAGACTGTGTCTGAGAGCTGTCTCCTCCCATCTTATATTCCTCTCTAGTGCTGGGATTAAAGGTGTGCACCAGTACTGCCCTGTTTCTATGCCAAACTAATACGGTTACTGGGTTTAAAGGTGTGTGTCACCCTTGCCTGTCTGCAAGGCTTCCCAGTGGGGCTGTTTAACATTCTGAACTTCAGGCAAGCTTTATTTATCAACATGTAAATGGAATATCCCTACATGTGAGTGTTGATCCCTGTGCTCAACAGCTCAGCAGCTCCTTTTTCTGTACTGGATAGTGAATATTAGTGTTTACAATTCTAATACTTTTTAAATCTTTCTCTGTGCTGTTTTTCTATCAGGCATTTGCATGTGTGTTCTGCTGTGTTCCAGGCATGCCACAGTGTAACCTGCTGCTGTCAAGACTGCCTCCTAGCTCTCCATATCACAGGATCCCTTAGCTGTAGATGACAGTTTCCTCTTGACAGTGGCATCCCCACATTCCAACTGCTTGTGGTCCGCTCACTCTTTGGTCTTCCTCTCTGTTCCTGTTTGCAGGATCTCTCCTGCACAGCGCTCCTTGCTCGATTTTATCTCCATGTGGACGACAATGAGCCTCCTTCCAAAGGCCTTGATGTGGAGTTTGTGTCCATTGTTCTCTCGGGCATTCTGCTTTTTGGTTTCTGAGGTTTTCTCCCTCTTTCTATGTGTTCCCCCCTCCTATTGTTGAGACATGATGTGTTTCTCTTTTTGAGTGAGACTAATACTGGCAAGCTATTTTTTACCCAACCAGCCCTGACATGCGAAACATACATATGTATGCTTGTGTTTATTTTCTTACTTGTCAATCTACACAGGTTGGATCCCTCTCCTTGAAAGAGCAGCAATCTCTGATTTCCACCGCCCCCTCTCTCTCCCTCCCTCCCCTCTCCCCACCTCCTTCCATCTCTGTCTTTCCCCACCTCGCTCTCTACTCCCCACTTCTCACTGACTGCAGGTATATGTCCTCACACCTGCCTCTCCCTCTGTGTCCTCTGGTTTGATCTTTTTCACTGTGTCTGTCTTTGACAGTCACACCCTTGAGCTGGCATTTTGTCCTGACAACCCGGATGAGAAGCTCTGTTCCAGCTTTTGTTCACTTTGCAAATGGGTTGTTAATTTCCACATCTTAGTCTTTCTATAATGCCATCATACCCTCCCATACAGATCTTTTAAGTCCAGGCGGTTGTAGCTCCTAGAAATAAACTGTGAGTTTAAAACGTTCGCAGAATTCAGATTGCCTAAGGTGCTTCCTGCTGCCTCTGTGTGTGAGTGACAGCTCCGCAGGATAACCAGCCCCCTAGTTCTCTTAGGTTCCTCTCACCAGGTCCCATTGTCTCCCTTAGCAGAGGAGGCAGAGCAATTTACGGTTGATTGACTGGCTGATTGACTGATTTGTGGGCTGGAAGTTCGACTTTTCAGCTTAAAGTGTTTGTGAAACCTCACGATGGTGGCTTCCTTCGACTATTGGGACATCAGCAGGTGTGGCAGCTGCTAGCTGTGGTCCTTGAAGGATGGACATGCTCCTCACACTGTCAGCCTAGGACTCTGCAAACCCAGCGCTTTCTTCCACCTCTTGGTCACTTCTTACACTCTTGTCCTGCCTGCTGCATCCTCTCTCTGGTTGTGTTCTTCCAGATAATCTGATTTTATTTCTGGCCTTTCGCTTTTTAGCAAGCGTTTCCTGGTTGGATGTTGCAATGGCTGTCAGTTGACACCATAGTGCCATGAGCTGACCTTTGCCACTCCCCAGACCTGAGGACAGATAACCTCAGGAGACCTGATTTCCACCATTGCTGTCACAGTGGAACAAGGAGTGGGAGTAAGTCCCCCAAGCCAGGTGGCTCTGAGGCTCTGTGGATCTTGGTGCATGGCAGCTCTCCTGTGACCCCAGCTTACCTTCAGGATAGTTTTGAGTAACAGAGACTTCCCCTGAAGCTGGCAGCTTCTCTCTTTCAGTGGGAACAGTGGCTCCCCCATTGGGCCTGGCATGTTCAAAGGCTGAAGAGAGACATTTGCAGAAACTGAGATGTCAGGCGCCATGTGGCCATGACCCTGTGTGGATAAGTAAGGTGAGGGTCTGAGTACATGAGAGGGCTTTAGAGATGGCTGGTTGACTCAGTTCAGCAGCTACTTGCTGGGGATGTGGCAGGCACATGGCCAATGGTGCTGGCCCCAAGAACTAAGCAGGACAGGGCCTTCTTTGCCCCCCTAGAGCCATATCCTCTACTCCTCAACCTTAGAAGAACCCATAAGCTTCCTTGGGATCTGATCCAACAGTGGGTGACCATCTTCCAGCCCACCCCACCGAGCTGACCCAGCCTGCTATTTGGATCAAGGTCAAGACAGGAAGTGAGAGGCCACAGAGAAACTACAGCTAATGCCCCTTCTTCTAGGGGCTTTAACCCCCAGTCCCTTCCTGTTTCTCTCTGAGACAACTTCCTGTCTGTCTTATATCCCCAGATCTCAACCGGAGTCAAGGACAGTCCCTCTCTCCAACTAGTCACTGTGGGGACAGTGAGCACCAGTAGGTTTCTGCCTCAGTATCTCAGTTGTCACTTTAGGCCCTGACAACTGCACATTCTATCCAGCTCCCCAGTTTATGTCCTTAGAGCAGGGCCCAAGCAAGTCCCTTCTTTATGTCCTTTGAACCAATCTGGTATTTTACACACCTGACAATAGAAGCTTCTCACATCTGTGGCAGCTGGTGCAGTACCAGACTCTATACCAAATCCTGGGACAAATGGGCTCACCTGCTGGCATGTCTCAGGAACTCACTGAGTTAGCAAGAGGTGAAAGACTGCATCACAAGTAGCATAAAACCAGAGATGGGGGGAGGGGTACCCAGGAAGCAGGAACCCTCCGTGGAGGTTGTCAGTACAGGCTGCTGACAACCAGTGGCCCCTGAACCCATTTAAAGCTGAAAACACTGAGGCTTTGTGCATAGTAACTTGCTATCTCAAAGTCACGTTGAGAGGGGACACTGCAGTAGAATGTCCTTCCAGAGCCTTCCCTTCCCCCACCCCACCCCCCACACTCAGGATTTCTCTAATCCCTGGAAGAGGTTGGGTTAGGACAGGAGGTACAGAGTTGGCCTAGGGGACAGAGAGTTGGTGACCTGTGGGATGGGTTGTCCCGTGCAGGGGTACAGCAGGCAGGACAGTTAAGTGACACATTCGGGAAGCCCTGCTTCCACCGGCTGCAGGAAGATGTTGGCTTTCTTTGGAAGAAAGGGATGGGAAGAGCCAAGCTTTGGATGGCTGCCTGGAAGCAGGGATAGAGGGTAGACTGGAGGAGACTGCCCCCTCCTTCCAGCCACTATTGCGTGCTTCATAAGGACAACAGCCCTGGATGGCAGCATCCAAATATAGCATCCCGGCTGTCACGCCTAATCCCAGGCTTGGACACATGCATGTCTCCAAGAGTGTGGGAGCTGTTGGACCTCACCCTGCCTGAGTACAGACCCTGCTCCCTACCCCCACTCAGCTGGACTCAAAGTCATCTTATCTAGACAGAGGGTCCCCATGAGGGGTTCCCAGGAGCACTCACTGTGGGAGATTGCACTCAGGCCACGGAGAAGGCACATGTGCCCAGCCATAGGAATTCAGTAGTCAGCCGCTGTGCCCTGTGTCCTCAGCCCCCAGGACTGGACTCACTGGCAGAGAATAGCCCCCTGTCCAGACCCTGCTGCCAGTTGCTGGCAAAGAAGTCTGCAACTTTGCCTTGGACGCTGGCTGAATTTTAACACTGCTTCATCACACAGTCCCAAGAGATGGTTCCTGACCAGGCCTGTTCTCGGAGGTGGCATTGTGCCCACCCTCCTGGTGGGGCCTCTCCATGGGGAGCTGGCTTGGCAGCTATGGTTTGCATCTGTGCCCGAGCCAGCTGCACGTGGGGCCAGTGATGGATTTAGAAACTTTCTCTTCCGCCGAGCCTGAGTAGAGCCACCCAGACTCCTTCCTAGCCTGGAGTCTTAAGAGTGAGAATGGTGGAGAAAGAAGGACAGGGGGACAAGGTGCCAGAAGAGAAGAGGCTTCTCAGGGGACAGAGGAAGCAGCCGCATGGGTAGAAGAGGGTTCTGCACTGGCCCTCTACGATCTCTCTATAGGTCTCCTCAGCGAGTACCCTGATTTATAGCAGAAACACATACACCTACAGTCCCAAGGCTGGGTGAGGACCAAGCTCACTGTGATAGGTACCATGGTTCTCTGCCCTCTGAAAGACAAGCCTTAACCATCTCAGGAATCTGATGTGTGAACAAGCCAGCCACGGGGGTGTAAGAGATTGTAACCCCCTCTCAAGTGAGTCCCATTTCATATGCCTTTAGTTATCATGAGGTAGCCACCAGTCCCAAGGGGTGGAGACTATGTGGCCTGGCCTGCCTGGGCTTCAGCAACCCTCACAGTTTCTGACATCCACCTTACTCCACATCCCTGTTGCCTTGGAGCCTGCACAATCCCTCTGGTCCTTGCCTCCTAGACCTGATTCTCTCCAGGCGGGAGGGACCTTGGACCTCGCTGAGGAAGCCTGGCAGGTCATCGAGGAGTAAGTGTTTGAGCTACAACTGCCCTGAGGCTAGAGAAGCCCCAAGTATTGGCTCAGAGTGGATGTGTGATAGCATTGTACTATACTTCCCTACACAACCGATGTCCCACTCTCCAGAGATGTAAGAGCAAAATGCAGGATCTCTGGATTATAGTAATCCCCTTGGCTGGGCACTTCTCTTTATAGGGACAGTGAGGGCCCTCACAGACTCTGCTCAGTGGTGTGTCCCACTTAGCCCTGGAGTCATCATCCCACATGAGCATGCCAGAGTGGCTATTCCATTGCAACTCAGCAGTCGCAGAGGTGAAGGACAGCAAACTGTTAACTGAGCTAGCCCAAGGCCCTGTGGGGGAAGAGGGACACCCTTCCTGCAAACAGTGTGACCCGCCGGCCGAGCTGGCAGATGGCAGGGATGGGTCAAATCGCTCCACTGAGGAACACGCATGCCCCGATGTCTCCCACTTTCTCCCTGCGCTCAGATCTTCCCTCCCCTGGGATCAAAAAGACATTCCCAGCTCTGAATCTGCCGAGTGTAGGCTGCATTTCCCACAGGTTGGCGAGTTGGGGACCCACCTCTGCAGACCAGGTGCTCACACAGAAATTCCATACTTATCCTGGGCTCCTCTGCTCAGACCTGAAGGCCAGAATGGTGCCCTCTGGTGGGCATAGACACCATTCTCGTCACTGCTCTCAAGGGCTTGTGTGGGGGCACCCATGACCCAGCAGGGAGTCCCCCTCATGCCACTAGGACCCTCCCAGAGTTCCTTCGTTCGCGCTTTGTCCCGTTTCTTGATTTCTAGAAAGAAGAGGTGCCCAACAGTGGTCGGCGAGTGCCACATGCGCATGTGTGAGGCAAGCGACTTTGGACTGCAGAGGTTCTACGCTAGTCTAGTGCTGTTTGCTCGTTACTGGTCCCAGGGTCTTGGAACCTTACCCAAGCTGCCATGTCTTACACAATGTCTAAGCTGGCAAATCCGCTGGACTTCCTGGGAAATGGCTTTGCTTTGATATCAGGAGTCTGTCTCTTTTATACAGCTCTGGAAAATATCATCTTAAAGGATTCATTGGCCAGCCACGTGGTTAGTGGAACACTCAGGCTGGCAAAAGCACCGGGACCTCTTGATAGTCAGCGCTCCTCTGGGTAGCCCAACACAAGGAGGGATCACTTGTAGAGTGTCCACCTCCTCCCCGCTCCCACTGCACATCCCAGTGGATCAGTCGCTTGATAAGAATCTCAGGAAGACACACAGCCAGCACAGATCCCGCCAGTCCAGCACACATTTCCCTAGCCTAGGAAAGGGTTGAAGTGCTCTAATCCAGCAATTAGCAAGACTTCCTCTGGCATCTGCCCAGTATCTAGGGAAAAGGGGCTCTGCTGTCTGCTGCCTCTTACAGCCCTGGGCAGCTCCCTGCTTGTCTGAACACCACCAGTAAACTGGGTAGGCTGTGCTCTCCTGCACTGGAGAGGAGAGCTGTGCAAACTGACAGCTCGGGTAGCCCTGGCTGTTCACTCCATTCCTGACCATGCTGCACTTTCAGCAATTGGAGAAGCAGCCTCTGCCTACCGCAGAAAGTCCCTATGGCTATTTTTGGAATCTTGGGTAGACGCTCTGTCACCAGAGGCAGAAACCACCATCCAGAGGGTACCTGGGCCTAAGTGCTTCAGAAGGATCAGCTTCTTCCTGACCGATGGGATGCTTCCCGACCCCCACGGGGAAGCAGGTGCTGGCTGAGGGAAAGGGCCTCTTCATGAAGAGAGGAGGTCTCAGGAATAAAGCGTTGGCTAGGGTGGCGAGCATGGCCAGGTAGGAAGACCATGAGTTTGACGCCAGCCTGGACTACATGACAAGACTCTGTCTCAGAGTAGTAAGAAGAAATGAATTTTATCAAAAGCTTCTCAGCATCAAATGCTACTTATCCCCCCTTGACAAGCTGAAGTGATTTTATGATGGCAGACGTAACGCCGGATGTTGTGTTCTGTATGTTCTCGCAGCTAGATGGAGCGTGTGGGCTCTTGGCACCCCTTTGTTCTTCCTGTCTTTCTTGTCTTTTTATTTGTCTATTTTTTGAGATGAAGTTTTATAATGTAGACCAGACAGGCTTCAAACTTACAGAGATTCACTTGTCCTCCACCTGAAACGCTGGGATTAAAGGTGTGTCCCACCATGCCCAGCACACGTACATTATTCACACGTTAATCTGGTACTTTCTCTAGTTGACTTGCTGGTTTTATAGTCAATGTTTTCTGCTCTTTTTCCCTCTTAGATGGGATCCTTCAGAACCATGCTTGTTTTGTTGTAGCTTTCTGTTTTGTTTTGTTTTTCTAGACGCTTTCTCTGTGTAGCCCCAGCTGTCTGGGAACTTGCTGTGTAAACTAGACTGGTCTCAAACTCAGAGATTCACCTGTCCCTGTCTCCCCAGTGCTGGGACTAAAGGCGTGAGACACCATGTCCAGCTCTTGTAGCTATTTTAAAGAATCAGCTTTTAAATTTTCTTATCCATGTTATTGTTTTTAATGGATCAGTGAGTTAGATTTAAATGGTCATTAACGTATTTTTGTTGTCGCTTTGTTTTTATTTTTATTTATTTATTTATTTATTTATTTATTTATTTATTTATTTGGTTTTCAAGGCAGGGTTTCTCTGTATAACAGCCCTGACTGTCCTGGAACTTGTTCTGCAGCCCACACTGACCTGGAACTCACAGAGATCTGCCTGCCTCTGCCTCCCTAGTGCTGGGATGAAAGGCATGCACCCCCACTGCCCAGCCCATTAATGGTTTTAAATACACACATGCACACAGTGGTGCATGATTGCTGGAGGAGGAGAAGTGCCATGTCTAGGTGCCATGACATGGGTGTGGAGGTCAGCGGACAATCTCGTGACATTGTTTTCTTTTTCCACGGGTTTCAGGAGTTGAACCCAGATTGCTAGGCTTGCATAGCAAGGGACTTTCCCCGGCTGAGCCATCTCATGGGCCCTTTTTAAAAATCTTGATTTGAATACTCAATTGGTGATTTCCTTTAGTACAAGGACTCCGTATATATGCCTTGAACTCACTAAGTAGCCAAGGCTGGCCTCCAATTCCCTGTGACCCTTCTGCCTCAGCCTTCTGAGTACTAGGTTACAAGGGTGGACAGGGGTGGTGTGTCACCACACCTGGCTTTGTGTTTAATTTTGTATTCATATCACAATAATAATTTGCAACTATATTTTTTCTCAGAGTTCATTTTGGAGCTGATTTCACTAACTTTTACATGCATGAAATATTGTAGTATTTCCATATCTGCCTGTAATGAATGTTTTAACTCTTGGGTAACCCTTGAACTTGGGTGACCCTCAAACTACTTGGTACCTTTCATTTCTAGAGACTGTATTCTTTAAAATTAACCTTTTCTTGGTAGTGTTTTAGGTTTTTGTTTGGGTTTTTTGTGGGCTTATTGTTTGTTTGGTTTTTGAGACAGGGTTTCTTTGTGTAATAGCCCTATCTGCCCTGTCCTGAAACTTGCTTTGTAGACCAGGCTAGTCTTGCACTCACAGAGATCCACCTGCCTCTGTCTCCCAAGTGCTGGGATTAAAGGCATGCGCCACCAAGCCCAGCAACATTTTAGTTTTTAATATTGGAGCCAAGGAATATTGTCCTATGACTTTTACTTTGGGAATTTGTTGACTTTTTCTCTGTTGCCTAATATGGATCTGGGAGCTTCTGACAAGACTGTTGATTGTTGTAGAATCACAAGGTCACTGATTTTGTATTCATTTCTCACTACTTTTGAGCTAAACTGTGGAGACATGCTAAGGCCCCTCTTCTGTGAAAATGGGAAGATGTACATATGTCTGTCAGAACCCCAGCCTCCAACTCCCAACACACACACACACACACACACACACACACACACACACACACACACGGGCGTGCACTGGCATTTGCAGGCCCTGGTGCTATAAATGCCCCTTTGCCTGGATCTGCTCTGCACTGCCATGCGCTGCCCTGAAGCAGCCCCCACGCCTGCTTTCCTACCTGCCTGGCCCTCTGCTTTTGTACTCCTCTGTTTATAAGGTGATTGTTCTGAACAGGTTAAGTAAGATGAGGATTTTGCTGGCTTGGTCACAACAGTGAGGAAAGGAGAGCTGAAAGGTCTAAAGTGGATCAGAGCCCAGTTGAAAGTGAGGGTCATAGTCGTCGGTTGTGGCCACCCAGGACCCAGATGCCTCCCAAGCTAGGAGCAAGGGCACTGGGAGGGAACTCCTGTTTGAGGGTGTCTAGGGAAAGGACAGAGAAGAAAGAAGGAGTTCTGTGGAGAGGGGGCTTCTACAGTCCACCCCTTACCTACAGTGCCCTCCCCTGCCCCATCCCAGGCAACCCTAGTCCCCACAATGCCCAGGAGGCCACTGAGACCTTCTGTTTCGGGGAAGCAGGAAGGAGGTTGTCCCATGCGGTATGCCACCGCCCACCTTCTGCTGTTCCAGAAATGAGGCACTGGCTAGAAATGCAGTGGCCTCAGATGCAGTTTCCTCCTAAAATAAACTTCTGTGGAACCATGAAAATAATGCATATTAACTGCAGAAAACCATAACCTACTGCCTCTTCGTTAGGTGGCTCTCCTGCAGGGACACTTTACCAGGACTGCAGGCTTTAGGCTGCCATGTGAACCAATTCACTTTCTTTGTTCAGCATCTTCACGTAAAGATGTACCCCACAGCACCCTAGAATTCTTCCTGAAAAGTTGTCTTCATACGCCTTTACGGTGTGCCGGCTTCTGCTTTTCATGATCCTGACCTCGGTTGTACACCTGCTCTTATTGCCTTTGTCCACATCTCATACATTTTGCTTTGTTTTGAGATAGAGTCTCATGTAGTCCATGCTGGTCTCAAACTCACTATGTACCCGAGGGTGACCTTGAACTCCTGATCTTCCTGCCTGTGCTTCCCAAGCTCTCGATTACAGGCAGGTACTGCAAGGATCAGTGTATGCAGTACTTGAGACGGAACCCATGCTATATGACATGTTTTTAAGGTAAGCTATTCCTATGTAGTGTAGGGTGGCTTTAAATTTGTGATCCTCCTTTCCTGGTCTCTTGAGTGTTGGGATTACAGGTGTCCCTCCACACCTGGGTTCCTTTGTTTCTGCTTAAGCGAGGCTGAGTACTTCTAAAATGCTTATTAATCATTTCTACTTATAGAAGAACTATGTAGTCAGCCAGCCATGGGACTCCCTGCCTGCATGTTTGCAGACTCCCACCCCCTCCACCCATGACAGCTGGCATCTTGCCAGGCTCTTGAGGCTAGCCCCAAGTGGGTCAACTGGGGGTGGGAAGCGTAGCACGCTGCCCCAACAATGTCAGAAGCTGCCAGAGCCTCCACGCTGTGACTGCCCTGGGGGAGGGCAGCAAAGGCTGGTGCCAAGACCGTGAATCAAATCCCAAGGGTTTCTCCTTGGAGTTTCTGAGGAGTTAGAGACTCTGTGTCACTCAGCTTTGTCAAGAGTTTATAGGACACAAAGCTTACACAGCGAATCTTAACCTCTAGTCGTTGCCAAGGAAGAAGCGAAGAGAAAATGGGCTATGGGGGACCCATTCTCTCAGGCCCTTTACCACACTTAGTTGAATCTGTCCAGTCACCAGGGCAGCGGGCTGTTCTTCATTTTAAGGTGAGGCCACCAATGCATGAACATGGAAGATGGAGTCGTTAGGGTTGCTAAGAGGTGAAGCTGGCATGCAAACCCAGGAGGTGGGTGGCGGGACACAGGCTCAAATGCATGCTGTCAAGGGCCGTTGGGGGTCAAAAGGGGAACAACTGCAACTTTAAAGTGTCCCCAGACGAGCAGACTCTCTGTGTGCATCTCTGGTCAGCGAGTCAGAAGTCATGAACCACGGGGCCCAAAGTCATGGCTTGAGACCCAGAGGTTTGGAAAACTCCCACTGTCGTACTCAGGAACATTCCAAGCAAAGTTTGCTTAGGGGCCCAGAATAGCGAGTCCTAGCCAAAAAAGGATAATTATTCGGTTACATGAGAACTGAAAATTAGGGAGTTAGAGCCAGAGCATGCTTCGTGACTATTTTGAGTCCTCTAGCTATCTCTGTGTTCTTTCAGCAGAGGCATGTCTGCCCTCCAAGGGGAATTCTTTTATCTCGTCTCACTGATAGAACACGCACAATCGTTACTGAAAGCCTCAGCTGTCACTTCTGCATAAACAAATGGGATGCAGCGGGCAGCCATCCCCACATCACAGATATTTTTAGACGTAGGTGGCTTCGATCTAAAAGGCTAAGGTATCAGGGAGAGAGAGTCCAGGTCCCAGAATAGCAGGGCCACACACTCAGCCTCATGCAGCCTTAGGGTATAGTCTGTGGTAACTCGGCTTCCGAAAACAGGGACTCCTAACTGTTCTGGTCAGCTGAGGAAGAGAAGACACCTCCTGCCAGAGACATCCCCAGGCTACAGAGAACCTTGTTCCGGGTGATTTGTCACCAAAACTATGTCTGGGCGAACAAGGACAGTCTACACCACTAATGCCCAGCTGACTAACTTCAGTTCCAAATGTGGCCTTTGACTTTAAACGGGACACATTTAATACTTGCTGTGTTTGGAGTCTTTCATGATGAGATCCAGGCTGCCCCCAACTTCCTACAGCTTTTCCCACTCGTTCTCTGAACCATGAGTCTTTCGCTTGCTTGGAAAGACCACATACATACCCCAAGGCCAGTGGTCATAGGGATAGGCCACTCTCTCCTTCCCCATCTCTCATTCTCGTGGCCTCTGATGTGAGCTGGGAGATTCCCTGGGCAGGGTGGGTAGTGACACAGAGGCAAGGCACCTGGAGGGAGTCACACACTGGCATAGAAATTTAGAGGCCACCTGACAAGCCAGAATTTGGCAAAGCCCCCACTTTCGCCAACAAAGCCTCTTAGATGAGCAAGGGCTCTCCTTAGGGATGATTTATGACCTTTTCTCCACGTAGATACTTTCTAGATTCAAGTAAGAAAAATCTATTTTTTATTTTTTTCTACCATTTTTGGGCTTTTTCACTTTTTTGTATGGATCCAGCTTCTCCCTTGGTTTATCTTTTGACTGAAGAACTTTCTTTAACCTTCCTTGAGGTGCACACAGGTCTGTAAACTCTGTTGGCTGCTTTTATTGTTCAGAAAATAAATCCTTTTTATCACGATAGTTGAAGGATATATTTGTTGGCGATGTATTTGGTGGGTGTTGGCTTCTGGGCTGCCAGTAGTGTGACTTACTCAGCCCAGGGATCTCTGACTTACCTGTCCCTGGAGGGAAGTCAGCGTTTATTACTATAGGCATTTCTAGTCCTCTGTGTGTATTTATGTCTGAGACTCTTTTTTCAGGCATTCAGGCTTTGATGCGTGTTTGATAGTCTCTGTGTATTTGCTGACTGTTGCTGCGGAATAATCCTTTTGTATATTGTGAAAATGTGTTGCTCTCATTGTTAATAAAAAGCTGATTGGCCAATGGCTAGGCAGGATTTTGGGGGCAGAGAGAATTCTGGGAAGAAGAAGGGCGGAGTCTAGGGAGTCTCAAACCAGGGAAGGATGAAGCTACATGGGAAGTTCATGGATAAGTTAAACGAGCCTTGGGAAAGCACATAGATTAATAGAAATGGGTTAATTTAAGTTATAAGAGCTGGCTGGTGATAAGCCTAAGCTATTGGTCAATCATTTATAATTAATATTAAATCTCTTAGTGGTTATTTGGGAAGTGGCTGGTGGAACAAAGCTGATCCTGGTCCCAACAAAAAACTTTGCCTACAGGTTGCTGCTTTGTTTTGAGTTTCGCTTGGGGCTCTCTGACCTTGAGATTTTTATGTAACATCTTTCATTCATTTGGGACACTCCTCTGGTCATTATCTTAACAACTCTCTCCTCTGCTGCATTCCCCTCCCACCTCTAGGACTGACTGGCAAGCTGCAGCTGACATCACACATGGCTGTATGAGATGCCCACAGCTCTTGGCTCCCTCTGCAATGCCCTCCCTTCTTTTTCCTCTTTGCGTTTCAGTTTGTGTAATTTCTTCCCTCCTGTCCTCCATCTCACCAACTCCTCCTCCAGCCACACATGCAGTCTGAGACTGAGAAGCAGTCAAAGAATGGTCTTTTAAAAATTAGATGAATTCATTGTATCTTATGTATGACTGTTTTGCCTGCATGTACACCATATGTAGGGTTGGTGTTGAGTAAATTATGATTGTGAACCGGATGTGGTGCTGGGAATCCAATCCCAGTCCTCTGAAAGAGCAACAAGTGTTCAGAAGTATAATCTTTGACGCTTTCTAATCCCAGCAATCTTCTTTGCCATGACTTCTTCCTCCTCCTCCCCTTCCTCTTCCTGTTTCTCCCACTGCCCCATGTTGAGACAGGGTCTCACTATGTATTTATTCTAGGCTGGCCTGGGATTCACAGTTCTCCTTTCTCTGCGTCCCAAGTGCTGGGATGACCAGCGTATGTACCACACCTGGAACCTTTAGACTTTCTAGGTTTCCAGCTCTGCGGGAGTCCCCCATATAGAGTCCCTTCCTTTCTTGCTAGACCCTTTATTGTCCTGGCCATTGTAAACCACTTGCTTTGCCTTACCATGCTGAAACTCTAAGGTAGGCTAGTTAGCTCATAGCTTTGGAGGTTATGGTGAGGGACCTGTGGCAAATGGCAATGGTAGGGGTACATTCAGAAGCAAGTGCAGCCATTGCCAGACAGAAAGTCAGAGAAGCTGGTGGTCTAGGCTTCAGCTCTTGCAGCCACCTCCTCATGAGACCATCCTAATCCCTGACCTGAGGAGATCCCACAAGGCCCCACCTCCTGGCTAGGACCAGCTCCAAATAGCACTATACCACAGCACTGTCTGATTACCAGTCTAGGTCATCTCTCTTTTTGTTCTTGCCATTAAATGCAAAAGGCTTTGCAGTTTTCAGTTGACTACTGAGAGTTCATGTGTGGTGGAAACTGAGGTAAAAAGAATTTGTATATAGAAAAAGGCAAACCCCCTCTGGAAGTCTGCTAGGTGGCATTCCAGTCTTCCTGTCAAGAGTTGAGCTAGGTCAAGGATTTCTTGTTGCTGTGGGCACCCATAGGCTTTAGATCCCCCTGCAGATGGGCTGTCATTGTTGTGTTCAGGGAAGGATTCAGGCACTGAAGGACAGTATCCAGCATGGTCCTCAGCCTCCAACTGTTCCCTATTGTCCCATGACAGTATTCCTTAGGAAATACTATACAAACATTGTCCCCTGACACTATTCCTTAGGAGATACCATACAAACATTGTCCCATAACACTATTCCTTAGGAGATACCATGCAAACATTGTCCCCTGACACCATTCCTTAGGAGATACCATGCAAACATTGTCCCCTGACACTATTCCTTAGGAGATACCATGCAAACATTGTCCCCTGACACCATTCCTTAGGAGATACCATGCAAACATTGTCCCATAACACTATTCCTGAAGAGATACCATGCAAACATTGTTCCCTGACACCATTCCTTAGGAATACAAGCATCTACTCACCCCAGATGGGAAGCCAACAACAGACTAAAGTAAGGCTAGCTCCAAAGTCTAACTTGGTGGGGGTAAACGTTTATATGGGCCACATAGAAGACTGCAGGTGAAAGGCTACTTCAGGAGCAGGGATGACTAAAGCAGCCGGGTTACCAAAAGCCCACCTCGGCATAGGCAATGGCTTAGGAAGGCTGGAGCCTTGGAGGGCTCTGCATGACTCAGAGGCAGCTAGGTCTGCATGACCTAGAGTCTTCTAGGAAGTTTGGCTGATCTGAGCCTGGTCGAGTCTCCTCAGCAGGCATTATATATAAGCTTGGGGAAGGAGGGACCTAATGCACCTAATGCACAGGAACTTCCTGTGCCCCCCTTTTCTTTTTTTTCTTTTCTTTCTTTCTTTCTTCTTCTTCTTCTTCTTCTTTTTTTTTTTTTGACAGGGTCTTGCTTTGTGGCTGGCCCTAGCTGGCTTCAAAATTTACCTTGACTGGTCTAAGAGCTAGTTTCAGGACAGGCACCAATAACTACAGAGAAACCCTGTCTCAAAAAATCCAAAAAAAAAAAATTGCCTTGGACACCAAGCTGGCCTTGAACTCACAGAGATCCACCTCTCTCCCAAAAACTTTTTGTGTTCTTTTTTAAGATTTTATTTATTTTATATGTATGGGTGTTTTGCCTTCATGTATGTCAGTGTACCATGTGCATGCAGTGCCCATGGAGGTCAGAAGAGGACATCAGATCCGCTGGAACTAGGGTTACAAGCGGTTGTGAGCCACCATGTGTGTGTTGAGAAGCGAACCTGGGGCCTCCATAAGAGCAACAGGTGTTCTTAACTACTAAGCTATCACTACTGACCCATCATCTCTCCCACCCTGAACTTCCCGTGTCTTAATGAGCTTCTACACCTGGCTGCCTGTGTCACCCTGTGAAGCTCCCCAGCTGTCCACAGAACAGATCCCTGCTGCCAGAGTCACCAGGGAATGTGAGAGGCCTCTGTCATCATCACCCATGGTCTGGATGAACCTGTGCCCCCAGCCACAGCATCTACAACAGCTGTTCTCTGCCTGGTGGTCTGGAGCCAAGAGATGAAGTGGGGTGGAAGGCTCTACAGAGCCTCCTGGCCACCTCCATCGTAGAGAAAACCTCTGCTGGGCATCCTGCAGGGTGCTAGGCCCACAACAGGTGGGCAATGGCTGCTGCTGCCCCAGGAGGACTTGGGAAATGTGTGCTGCACCGTGCCTGTTCCCGCCCTCCCCATCCTCATCTCTGGCATCCCGTGGAGCCTTTCTCACGGGAAACTGGCATGTTGGCAGGCATGCCAGAGTGCCAGGCCCCTGCAGTTCTACACAGGCTCCAGTTTTGGTGCCGTTGTCAGCTTGCTACATGGAGCACGGCCCCCATTTTCTCTGGGTAGTCTTTCTTCCTCCACTTGGCCACAGTTCTGGGCTCATTAATGAGCTCAGCTCTGGCGGATCCCAGCAAGTGTGAGGTTTTGTAGTTGTTCCGTGAGAACTGTGACACTTGCACACCCTAACTGTCAACAGCTCTGGGTCTCTCTCATGTGAATGTGTGTGTGTGTTTCTGTGTTTGGTGTATGCATGTGCACACGTGTGCATGCAGGCAAGTATACAGGCGAAAGGTCAATATCAAGTGCTTTCCTCTTTCTCCACTTGATTTTTTGAAACAAGATCTCTCACTGAACCTGGAGATCCCACTGTCAGCTACATGGGCTGGCCCACTGGGCTCCCAGGACCTGCCTGTCTGCCCCCTCCCCCACACCTGCAGGGCTAGCTTACAGGCACATACTGCTGCTTTTACATGAGTACCGGGGATCCGAACCCATGCCCTCATGCTTGCACAGCAGGACTTTACCTACTGAGCCACCTCCCCGGCTCCAGCCCTCTTTATTTTCTTTTTTATTATCATGCTGAGATTCTTTTTCGCCAGTGATCCAGGCCCCTGATTCACAGTCTGGTGATGTGATTTCAGCGTGCTCACGTTTGCAGAAACATGTCTCATCCATATTGGTCTCCCCAGGCATGTGTGCCCCATGAGAGGCAATTGTATGTAGGGAGAACCATGTAGACTCACATGAGACTCATTCCTGCCTCTAGCCTCATGTTGCATGCTCAGCCACATGTGCCCATGTTGCAGGTAATTCTCGGGCCTGCTTGCTCTGCACCATTTCCCTAAACATGCACATCTGAGATTTAATGACAACCCTGATAGGCGCCTGTGCCAGCCTGCCAGTCACCGCACCTGCACTGCAGATGCACAGGAGCAGAGGGAGCTTGCTCTCCCCGAGAGGAGTTTGGGAACACCCGCAGGGCTAGATCTCATTAAGACCGGATGCTAGCCTTGTGGCTTGTGGACCACTGTGACTTCCAATTCCCCTCTCTCAGCAAGTGAGTTTGACTTGGACAAGGAAAGCCCAACACTCAGCCATATCCAGGCCCTGTAGCCAGGTGGCAACAGTGGAGAAGCAGTGACCCTTTAGTCAGCCTGTAGCACTCACACCCTTACCCTCCAACACTCAAGTCCTTATCCTCCTATACAGCTCCAGTTCCTCTTCTGCAAGGTCTTGAGTCTCAAACTACCCCAGAGCAAATGAGGCTACCTGCAGAAACTGCAGGTCCCATATATGGCACACATGAGCACCCACGGGATGATGGCAACTGCAGCCATTGCCATTGGGCATATTTACAAAGAGCCAATAAGGCCATTAGTTCCTTAAGACCGCCACTGACCCCGAGCCCTTGTAAAGACCTTTCTTCTTATGTCATCTAACCAGAAGAGGTCAGGGCCATGGGGATGTGAGTTGGGAGGCGGATGGAGCCCATGCCTTTTTCCAAGGTGACTCGGGAGAGCGCCAAGGGCAGGATTCACTTGGGAATGATTCGTTCTGCTTCATTTAATAAGAGTACCTGACCACGAGCTGTTCAGAACCACTCTTCACTGACTCTCCCACGGGAGCCTTGCCTCCCTCTACCAGGGTGACAAGGAGTCCTAAGATACCCAGAGGGGCCTGGAATGAGCTAGCTTATTATGGGCTTTGGGGCTCCAGGATCTCTGGCAGAACTAAATCCCCATGGCCTCCTTCAATCCCCGGCAGTCACATTATCATCCTCTGGCATCCATTTACCACATACATATGGTGTTCCCCTGCCCCTACCCCTCCTCTCTGTCTCTCACACACACACGCACACACATCAAACAAACTAACTTGAAAGAAGTCAGAGGACTTTGCCTAAGCCGGACGTTCTCCTTCAGATCCTTGTTCACATTCCCTTCTTCCCTATTGATGGCCCACTGTCATTGTGTCATGTAGGTGACCAGCTTAGTGGGGACATTTGATAGGCTGACAACAGGAGCAAGAATGGGCGGGAGGCCTGTCAGCTTCTGTCCTCGGTCTCTTGACCTAAGGTTATAGCAGGCACTTGGGACCTCACCCTCTAACAGCTGGGCTAATAGCCTACTGATAAGCAGCACATCTGGGACTGGCCATGAACTAACTGTCTAGAGTCTTTACCTGCTGGACCCAGGGCTCTGGGAGAAGGGGAAGGACTACATTGCCACTGGCTAGACAAGGCTGAATCCCAGCCGGGTCCCTGACAGCCTCTTTTTTTTTTTTTTTTTTCCCACAGGAGCTATGAGGCGCTCACTTACTGCACCAAGTATGTGGCACACAAGATTGGCTGTTTCTGGCCTAATCCGGAAGTGGACAAATTCTTCGTCAGGGTCCACCATCTCTACTTCAGCCAATGCCCCGTCTCCGGCAGAGCACTTCAGGACCCTCCCAGCAGCATCCTCTGCCCCTTCATCATGCTCCCCATCACAGTCACGCTGCTCATGACTGCTCTGGTAGTCTGGAGGAGCAAGCATACAGAGGGCATTGTGTAGGTATCCCGGGCGATGGGGAGTTGGGGCATCATGGGCCTGGCCCAGCAACAGCATCCGGGGCAGGTAGAAAGGCAGGCCCCACAGTGCATCCTGCTCTAACCCAGTTAGCACAGGACTTCCAAGTGGCTCTGCATTAAGCTAAACATGCTCTAGCTGGAGGCCCCTAGCACGGGAGCAGGGGCATGCTTCTCCTTACCTCTGAAAGAGTTCTAAGTGCCAAATCTCTGGTATACTCATCACTACTGCGGACTTTCTGACCTCCAAGCAAGACTGCATAGATGTGATTGTGGATGCATAGTTTCTGATTAAAAGAGTATTCTTAAACTTTGGGATGTGTTATAAATTTTGGGCAGAAACCACCTATACAGGGAGGCAAAGAGTGGGAGAAAAATCTAGCCACTTCTGCAGATCTGTCTTTGGCTGATGGGGGTTTATCTCGGGGTCTCTGACCAGATGATACTCAAAGGTCCCCTGTGTGTGCTCAGGGGTTCCCAAGCGATTCTGATGCCTTTGTCCTCACTACACAGTCCCTGCTTTCTATTTTTCCTTTTTTTATTTTTACTTTTCCAAGACAGGGTTTCTCTGTGTAGTTCTAGTCATCCTGGAACTTGCTCTGAAAACCAGGCTGGCCTCAAATTCATAGAAATCTGCTGGCTTCTGCCTCCCAAGTGCTAGGATTAAAGATGTGCTCCACCACTGCCTGGCACAGTCCCTGCTTTTAGTCCTTGGAAACAATCACACATTCAAGATTATCAATAACACCTACCACAGCCAGAACCAAGGGCCCTTTCCTCATACTTGTTAGGAATTTTTCCTAACGCAAGCTCTCTGCCTACGCAAAAATCCCAATCAAGCCAAATCACAACAAGCCAAATTAAGAAATATCCAGGTTTAATGGGATTCCTGCACTCTCGGGTGGCCCCAAGGGGGAACCAGGAGGCCACAAATGCAACCAGGGGGAGGAAAGAGCTCACACGTCTTTAAGAGCTCACTTAATACCCTGTGGGAGCGGTCCTGACCCCCTGGTGGGCATGCTGGGATTTGGAGTCCAGACCAATACAACTCCCAGGCCTGGGGGCTACACTCCCAACTTAACAATACTCTCTTCCCTAAGAAAACACCAATACACAGGATAAGTGAAGGCCAAGAGGTGCCTGGGATGTGACTTCTTCCTCTATACAGCACTGCCCTCTTGGTCCCTGGGAGGACACAGACAGCAGTGACAGTGTTTGTTTGAAAAAATAAGATTGAGCTGTGGCAGTGCATGCCTGCAATCAATTTGCAAGGGGTCTTGGGCTCTGCTAGAGCAGTAGGTGTTTAACCGAGCCATCTCTCAGCCTGGAGATGCTTTTCTCTGTACTTCACCTTCATGGTGTGTAGCACGATTAATAAAAACCCAGAGATAGAAGTTGGGGTTCACAGCAGCACAGACACTGAGAGAAACAATTGATAAATGGAACCTCCTGAAACTAAAAAACTTCTGTAAAGCAAAGAACACGATCAACAAGACACAATGACAGCCTACAGAATGGGAGAAGATCTTCACTAACCCCACATCAGACAGAGGGCTGATCTCCAAAATATACAAACTCAAGAAATTGGACACCAAAAGATCACATAATCCAATAAAAAAAAAATGGAGTAAAGACCTTAACAGAGAACTCTCAACAGAGGAATCTAAAATGGCTGAAAGACACTTAAGGAAATGTTCAACATCCTTAGTCATCAGAGAAATGCAAATCAAAACAGCTCTGAGATTCCATCTTACACCTGTAAGAATGGCCAAGATCAAAAACACTGATGACAACTTATGCTGGAGAGGGTGTGGGGAAAAGGGAACACTTCTGCATTGCTGGTGGGAATGCAAGCTGGTACAACCCCTTTGGATGTCAGTGTGGAGATTTCTCAGAAAATTAGGAAACAACCTTCCTCAAGACCCAGTAATACCACTTTTAGGTATATATCCGAAGGATGCTCAATTGTGCCACAAGGACATGTGCTCAGCTATGTTCATAGCAGCTTTGTTTGTCATAGCCAGAACCTGGAAACAACCTAAATGCCCCTTGACCGAAGAATGGATAAAGAAAATGTGGTACATTTACACAATGGAGTACTACACAGCAGAAAAAATAACAACATCTTGAATTTTGCAGGAAAATGGATGGAACTAGAAAACATTATTTTGAGTGAGGTAACCCAGAAGCAGAAAGACAATTATCACGTGTACTCACTCATAGGTGGTTTTTAAGCATAAAGCAAAGAAAGCCAGCCTACAAACCATAATCACAGAGAACTTAGACAACAATGAGGACACTAAGAGAGACTTACATAGACCTAATATACATGGGAAAGTATAAAAAGACAAGATCTCCTGAGTAAATTGGGAGCATAGGGACATTGGGGAAGGCTTGGAGAGGGGAGGGAAGAGGCAGGGAGGGGAGCAGAGAAAAATGTAGAGCTCAATAAATATCAATAAAGAAAAAAAGAAAAATAAATAAATAAATAAATAAAAGAAGTTGGGGTTCAACCTGAAGGTCAGAAAAGCAAAACAGCCAGCCACTGGCTCTTTTAGGAACTGAGGTAGAAAGATTGCTGTGAGTTTGGGGGCAGCTTGGGTAATATAGGGACACCCTGTTGTTTTGTTTTGTTTTGTTTTTAATTTCTGAACAGGAAAGGGAAAAAGAAGAGAGGAAGAGGCAAAGGAAAATGAGACGGAATTTATTTGCCTCCCAGGGCTTTGACAAGAAAATCCACAAGGAGGGTAAAAAAACAAGACTATCATAAGACACAGAATCCAAAAGCAGCAAGAGAACTGGGGAGCTCAGCTTGGAAAACGGAGCCGACCCAGTGTTTGTTCTCTGAGCTGCTCATATTAACGAGCTCACAGGGTTTCCAGTAAACCAAGAAGGCTGGAGGTTGAGGTCATCTTCAAAGCACGGCCATCCATGCGAATGTGCTCAACTAGGCAGGAGACAGGCCGGGAAGCCATGAGCCCAAGACCCCCTCACATGTCAGCCTTCTAGGGAAGCCTGGTCCACTGGGAGTAGATCTTGATCCATTTATCTAAAAAGAGCGCTAGTGGGGGCTGGAGAGATGGCTCAGAGGTTAAGTGCACTGACTGAGTTCAATTCCCAGCAACCACATGGTGGCTCACAGCCATCTGTAATGAGATCCGGTGCCCTCTTCTGGCCAGCAAGCATACAGACAGACAGAACATTGCATACATAATATATAAATCTTTAAAAAAAAAAAAAAAAAAAAAAAGAGCACTAGTGGTGTCCTCCTGAAGACAAGTCGGGAGTGTGGACCAGGAGTCTTGAGTGTTCTCAGTGATTTCTCTTCTAGGAACTCATCCCAAGTACGTAATTAAACATGTGCAAAATGACCCATGGGGACTACGAGCGGAAGAGAGGAGACACCCTCAGCGGCCTGACAGAAGGACCGCTCCATCAGATTAACTCCAGATGACAGAAGACAACTTGGTTTCCTTAAATGACATACATGCTGGTGTGTTTCACAGAACACGAAGTTCATTGAAAAGGGCAGATTTTAAAACAGGAAATCAAGGTGACCTCTGTGCTGTGTTTGTTTATACACCCGGTCCCTGCCCCAGGCCACATTGCGCTGGGGGAAAATCACGTCATAGGCCTCCCAGAAGACAGTACAACACACTCAGGTCCCTATCTGGCTGCTACCATCCAAGTTGCTAGATGTCATTTCCTGGTGAAGGGTGATCTAGTCCAACCCGAACTGGCTGTTCTATCTGTGTGTCCTTGAGCAACTAACTCATCTCTGGTTAGCCATGGGGGAGATGATTTGGAGTATATGAGGCATCTGCCTTTCCCCAGTGATGGTGTTTGATCTCCTGAAAGACCAAGTAGCCAGCCAGAAGAGCCCAATCCTTTGGGCCAGGCAGGGAGAGTGGTGCTTGAGGAAAAACTGGCAGCTGAGTGCAGTTTTTTTAAAAGATTTCAAAATTTATATTTATATGTGTATAAGTGGTTTTCCTGCACATATCTATGTGGACCAAGTGCATGCCTGCAGCCATTAGAGGTCAGAAGTAGGTGTCAGAACCCCTGGAAGTTACAGATGGCTGAGAGCTGCCGTGTGGGTGCTGGGAACAGAACTAAGTGGGTTCTTGGTTAGAGCAGTAAGCATTTAACTGAGCCGTCTCTCCATCCTGAAGATGCTTTTCTCTGTGGTTCACCTCCATGGTGTGTAGCATGATTAATAAAAACCCAGAGACAGAAACTGGGGTTCAACCCCACTGGCTCTTAACTCTATCTCAGTCTGAGATGGCGATCCTGCCTCCAGGAATCTCAGAATAAGACTATGTGTGAGAGCTGTCTCCTCCCGTTTTATATTCTTCTCTAGGACTGGGATTAAAGGCATACACCACTAGCACCCAGTTTTTATGGCAAACTAGTGTGGCTACTGGGATTAAAGGTGTGTGTCACCACTGCCTGGTCTGTAAGGCTGATCAGTGCAGCTGATTTACGCTCTGAACTTGAGGCAAGCTTTATATATTAAAATACAAATGAAATATCACTAATTGTAGTGATATCACCATTGGGTGAGCATAGAAGACCTACAGCACAGCACTTTTTAAGACTATTCAGAAGAGCAAACTCCTTATAGGACTAAGCTAAGACAGGCTATGGGGTGGCCAACTTTGCCTATCTATGCATGTTAGAGATAGAAGTTCCCTGAGAGAGGAAGCTTGCAAAATGATCCCTCTTCTGGAACCCACCCCAGGCCCACTTCCTGTCTAGCCACAAACCTTGCAGGACTTTCTCCAACACACTGGCAAGAAGCTGGGGAAACTTGTTTTCTGATAGCATCTGCACCCATGCCCAGCACAAGCCACCAGGATAGCATCTGCACCCATGCTCAGCACAGGCCACCAGGATAGTGTCTGCACCCATGTCCGGCACAGGCCACCAGGATAACGTCTGCACCCATGCCCGGCACAGGCCACCATGATAGCATCTGCACCCATGCCCAGCACAGGCTGCCATGATAATGTTTGCACCCTACACAGGTTCATCCCATCCAAGGCACAGAGAAATTCTGGCATCTTCTTTTAAGGAGTCCCACATTTACAAAAGGGGACTGGAGATACAGCTCAGTTGGTCAAATGCCATGCAAGCATGGGGACCTCAGTTCAATCCCCAGAACCCATGATAACAAACAGAAACAAACGGGCCCGGTGGTACCCACTGTTAACCCCAGGGCTGAGAAGGCAGAGACAGGTGACTCTCTTGGGGCTACTGACCAGCGAGACTCCCATGTGCATAGCTGTGTGCCCCACCCCCATACGCAAATGCATAGTTGTCATGTACAGGTGGTGATGGCAAACTACCTGGATCACATCAGAAGCCAACTCCACCAACGAAGAGGCAAGTCAAACAAATCAGACGCTAGCTCTGCCAGCGTGGAGGCAAGCCAGCGACTCTCTGCCCTTCTGTTTCCTATGTATCAAGGAATGAGTGTGGGCCTTTGACAATTCTCTGCGAAGAGAGCCCTTGACAAGCCCCACCATTTCCCTTTGGTCATGGGACTCACCTTCGTACAGGGATCTGTGACCTGACTACTGCACGTGTTGACTCCCCGCTGGGGGTACCTTTCTACCTCTCCGCATGTCTGTTACACAGAGGTTAGCCTAGCAGGTGAGTGGATAAGAGAACACTTACTGGTGGTAACAACAGGAACTAGCACCTTGGAGGACTTTCCTTCTTCTTCCCTTCTGCATCAGACAGACCTGCAACACAGGGCTGCATGGACCCCACAGGCCCCTGCTGGGAGTGGAGGAGGGGCTTGCTTTCTCTCAGTTCTCCAGGCCTGAAACCTGACATCAAGGTGTCTGTGGTAGGCTTGGCTCCTCCTGGAGGTTTGCAGACTCCAGTCACTGACACAGGACCCACCACTGACCTCGTCCGCCCATAATCACCTGTTTAAAGGACACTCTCTTAAAATAGTGACCTGCGGTCCTGGGGCTTAGGACCTCAGCATAGGAATTTGGGTGTGTGTTGGAGGGGACAACTTGTCCATGACAAAAACCCTGTCTCCTCTACTGCCAGTTGGCTCACTGCAGCCAGTTATGTTATGGGTCCGAATCTGTCATGGGCCTATGTTGCAAATCTCCGTGAAAGCTAGTGAAAAACAACTCCGGCCAGAAGTGCTCCGGAGATGCTGCAAGAGGGAACAGAAACCTGCTTCTCATCACAGCCCGGCAGCACACATTCTTGTCGGGGAAACGCCAGGCTCGATTAGGAAGGCGGGTGGTGGGAAGGGTCTCCGGGGAGATTCCCTGGAAAATTCCAGAGCCCGTATTCCTGGCTTTCATTTTGTCTCATTTTTTCAGAAAAATAGGCAGGGCTTTCTCTCCTGACAACAAGTTCCCAACCAGATAATGTTTCTTGTTCCTGAGCAGATAATGTTTCTCCTCACCACCTAAATAAGAAATAACAAGATGACGGCAGAGCGAAGAACAAAAGGGAAAATTTGCAAGGCAGTGGTGGTGCACGCCTCTAATCCCAGCACTCAGAAGGCAGAGACAGGTGGATCTCTGTGAGTTCCAAGACAGCCAGGGCTACACTGAGAAACCTGTCTTGAAAAACAAGAAAAAAGAAAGGAAAGAAAACTTTTGTTTTTTCTTGACATAATTGGGTCAGCTGTTGGGAAATCAGGGTGGGGGATGAAGAATGTTCAGGAATGCAGAGGAGAACTGAAAGTCCCTTACCATAGGAAAAGAGCGCCTGTGGGTCAGGTGGGGAGCAAACACTGGTACGGAGTCTCCAGGAAGGGTCGTCACCTCACTTACCTCTGTCCCTGTCTTCCTCACTCAGAAGATGGCTGAGGCACAGAGGGTTGCCGCATGTTCTCGGGTGTCTCTGAGCATGATGACAAAGGCCTGAGGCCCCATTTGCTCATGAACCTGTGCTGCCCCCTTCCTACAGAACTGTGGAAAACAACCAGATGTGGGCTTGGCAGGGGGCGAAGGTGGGGAGTGTGGCTGCCCCAGCTGGGGGTGTCTCTAGGAGTCACAGCTGAGTATTTTCTCTTTGTGTCTCTGCGCACCCCTTCCCCCCAAACAAGGCTTCTATGTGTATAGTCCTGGCTGCTCTGGAACTCTGTGAGCTGATCTCAAACTCAGAGATCCTGCTACCTCTGCCTCCCCAGTGCTGGGATTAAATGCTTGCACCATCACTGTCCAGCTAGCTCAGTGTTTTCGACCGAGGTACCAAAAGTTCAAATGGGACTCCCTCTGCAGGATGACAGTCCTTTCCTGTCCAAGCTTTCCCATCCTGGCTGTCCTGAGGCCATCTCTGCAAACATCACATAGGTTTGGAAGCCTCAATTATACTTACTGGTAATGCCTTCTGCCTTTGTTTCCTGGGCCCTGGGAAGACTGAATGGCTGGATTCCCAGCCAGAATGAACCATTTGGTGGGCCCCAGTCCAGTCTCAAGCCCATCATCATGCCGACCCTAAGATACCTTGCTGTCATTGTCCCCCCTTTCCCAACACTGCACACTGAATAAAGACAAGGACATGACCGCTCCTAGGTATGGCTGAGGAAAAGGGTTCTATTGTAGATATGAGGGAGAGAACAACCAGAGACTGAACCCAGCTATGAGAGGAGAGGGTGGGGTGACAGTGGCGTGGATACACAAGACCGAGAGAGGAAGAGAAAAGAGAGAAGAGGAATCTAGGCAAGCAGACCAAGAAAGGAGCCAAGAAACAAGAGACCAAGAGAGAACAAAGAACCAAGAGAGCATGTGACCAAAATATCTGGGTTATACAGGAAAGGGAAACAGGGTGAAGGGAAGTGAAGCTCAGGGCCCTGAAGAGGTTTCCGGTATGAGGCTGGGATGAGAAGAACTGAGAGGAACCAGGACTCTGTAGCAGGCACTGCCAACACTGAGAAAGCCTGGCAGCCAACAACTGCTTTGATATGTTAATAGGCCCCTCAGCCATTTGTCCTGATTTTCTTTGGGACCTGACACCCACCAAACCAATGTGTGCATCTATCTTCCAAACTGCCCAATTGATAAGTTCTTTTAAAAATGATTTCTTCAGTTGTTTCCAGCAGATCAGGGGCTCCTGGTAGTGGGTCGGAGGGCTTTCCTTGTAGCTTCGGAAAGAGAAGAGTGTTGTTCTAGTGTTCAAATCCTGGTCATGCACAAGGAAATGATTTAGGGCATCAGAGAGAGGCTAGGTCACTCAGCTGTTCCCCGGGTCTGGAGCACCGTTTCCACAGCCATGGGCGCTTGGTGGGCTCCTGGCTGCAGAGGCTGTTCAAGGACGTTGGTCCTCAACCTGGCTGCTGGATGACAGGGCCCTTGAAGGAAAACTTGGAGCACAGGGAGGTCTGGAAGACACTGCTTTGGCTGCCTACAATAACAATGGAGGTAGAGGACCCACCAGGACCGCTAAGGAGGTGAGCTCAGCTCCTTGGCTTATTCTCTTCCTTCCTTTTACCTCTCTCTCTCTCT
>JAQHUG010000148.1:2414721-2477097 GCA_028555095.1 Dicrostonyx torquatus
GCCTCATGTGAACATAGCCAAATATAGACACCTATGGAACTGGGGGTTTCTCTCCCACCGGCTAGCTCCCGAATAACCACTCTAAGGCTCAATATTAATTATGTTTGGCTGATGGCTCAGGTCTATTACTAGCTAGCTATTAGATTTAAAATAACGCATTTCTATTAATCTAAGTATTTCCACAAGGCCATAGCATTACCTGTCTGCTGACATGTTGTTCCTTGAGTGGCCAGATGGTGTCTCTTAGGCTCCACCCTTCTCCTGTATCTCTGCTTAGATTTTCTGCCTGCCTCTATCTTGCCTTGCCATAGGCCAAAGCAGCTTTGTTTATCAGCCAATGAGAGCAACACAGGCCAAAGCAGCTTTATCAGCTAATGAGATCAACACATACTCATAGCATAAAAAAATCCCACAACACACCTACATATAACAAATAATAGAAATCATTTTTTAATGAAAAGAGAAAATTCACCCCAAATGTCCCTGCCCTACCTACATAAAAACTAAATTCATTTTTGCTCATTTTCTTCTAGTCTCTGACTTGCATTTGTCTTTTTTAAGTTCTAGTCATTGTATGCAATTTGAATGGTGCTGTTTAATTTAATAAGCAAGTCCGTGGCTCCACACAGTCTGCATAATGACTGAGGCGCATGGCTCTGCAGTACTACCACAAGTAAACTTGAGGGGGTTTGGTTAACTATCCCCAGTGCTCCACAAGGCAGCTTCTAAGTTGTCAGCATTACACAATGGGCATCTTCCCACCGGGGTTGTCTCTGTTGTTGGACTATTTCCTCAGGATAAGAGTGAAATCACTGGACCAAAATTTCAAAGGGTCTGTGTGTTTGTGTATGTATGTGTGTGTATTGTGTGTATGTATATGTATGTGTATATTGTGTGTGTTGTATGTATGTATTGTGTGTATGTGTTGTGGGTGTATGTGTGTATTGTATGTATGTGTGTGTGTTGTGTATGTGTATATCTGTATGTGTTATGTGTGTACTTTTGTGTGTGTGTGCATGGCTTGCATGTGGAAGTTAGGACAACTTTCAGAAGTGAGCGCTCTCCTCTCACCATATGGGTCCTGGGAATCAAATTCAGGTCATCATGCTTGGTGGCAAGCACCTTCAGTTATGGAACCATTTCATCCTCCCTTTTAAAATTTGTACTTTTTTTTTTTTAATGTGTTTTATGTAGGTACATGTGCATGCCATTTGAGTGTAGCACTGAGAAGACAACTTGCAGTGGTCAGCTCTCTCCCTCTATTTGGGCTCCAGGTACTGAACTGGGTCACCAGGCTTGGTGGCAAGTGCTCATTCCTGCTGAGTCATCTTTCTGGCCCCTCCCTTACTCTGTTGCAGACATTTTGCTTCAGCTTCAGGAAGCTGAGTAGCAATCTCCTAAGGGACTGTACAGAGTCTCCTGCTGCTAACACATGTTTTAAGAGGTGGCCCCTCCTCCTCATGGATGCCACCTGAGCGGTACTCCCTTCTCCGTCAATTGACTTGTGCAGCTCTGCAGAGTCACTCCACCTGGGCTGTCACTTCTTCCCTCATCTCCAGTGACAACAGAAAGCCCCTTTATAAACTATGTGAGGGAGTTTCGCATACCAGGACCAGGTATTTTGTTCACTGAAGAATTTGTCTCCCACCTCAACCCCAACGACCCTACTCCAAAGGAAAGTCCCATTCTGAGGTGGTGGAGTTAGAACTTCAGCATGTTTGGAGAAGACACAATTCAGGCCACAGCAGCAGAGTCAAGTTCCTCCTGAGGCTCAAGGAATTCTGTTTTAAAAATGGCTGAAAGACACGTAAGGAAATGTTCAACATCCTTAGTCATCAGAGAAATGCAAATCAAAACAGCTCTGAGATTCCATCTTACACCTGTAAGAATGGCCAAGATCAAAAACACTGATGACAACTTATGCTGGAGAGGTTGTGGGGAAAAGGGAACACTTCTGCATTGCTGGTGGGAATGTCAGTGTGGTGATTTCTCAGAAAATTAGAAAACAACCTTCCTGAAGACCCAGAAATAACACTTTTAGGTATATATCCAAAGGATGCTCAATCGTGCCACAAAGACATGTGCTCAACTATGTTCATAGCAGCTTTGTTTGTCATAGCCAGAACCTGGAAACAACCTAAATGCCCCTCAATCGAAGAATGGATAAAGAAAATGTGGTACATTTACACAATGGAGTACTACACAGCAGAAAAAAATAACGACAGCTTGAATTTTGCAGGAAAATGGATGGAACTAGAAAACATTATTTTGAGTGAGGTAACCCAGAAGCAGAAAGACAATTATCACATGTACTCACTCATAGGTGGTTTTTAAACATAAAGCAAAGAAAGCCAGCCTACAAACCATAATCCCAGAGAACTTAGACAACAATACAGACACTAAGAGAGACTTACATAGACCTAATATACATGGGAAAGTATAAAAAGACAAGATCTCCTGAGTAAATTGGGAGCATGGGGACCTTGGTGGAGGGTTGAAGGCGGGAGGGGAGAGGCAGGGAAGGGAGCAGAAAAAAATGTAGAGCTCAATAAATATCATGGAAAAAAATTCTGTTTAAGCTGAACTCCCCTTAAACTGCCCATCACTGTTGTATCTTCACATCACCTTCCCACCTCCACCCCCCGCTGCACTGCATGACTGACCGACCACTCACCTGCCTCACACAAGAACCCTCGAGGTTACATTGGACCCACTTGGATAACTCAAGACAAATACACACAGCACACATATATACACATACAGCATACACACATTCACACACAGCAAATACATATGAGAGAGGTTTATTCTATAAGTTCTGCTACTCTAGAGAACCCTGACTAACAGTCATGCAGAGATTTGCCAGCTCCATCCAGAGCCTGGTCTGATAGGCTGAGAGGAGCAAGATCCTCCGTGCAAGCTATCATGTCTCTTCCAGCCCTCATGAAAAGGTAGCCTTTGTCCTGTAATGTAATGAGAATGATGACATTCTCAGTCCCAGTGTGTTCAAAACATCACCCGTCTGTCTCCAAGAAAGAGTCTTTGTCCCTTTTCTTGCTGTTGGCATTAGCAGCCTGTCTGGGACGGAATGCCAGAGACAGGTGTGCTGGATTCATAGTTTTGCTCTGCCAGGCTGCACAAACCACATAACTCTGTGCTTCAGGTCTCTTCCAAGCTGGAGCTGCCAGAATACCATCCCCTAGGATTGCTGTGAGCACCACAGTAGGCTTAGTAAGTCTTCGGGGACACACGAGGCTGCCTCTGGAAATGTAGCTAGGAGTGACTCACTTCCTTGCACTGTAGAGACAGTGGTTCAAGCCACTCCAGTCTTGTCTCTCTCTGAAGCCTGGTTTCAGACCCTTCTCTCACCAGGTCTTTGCACATGCTCATGTAGTACTTGCTCAGCAAATGGGTTCTGAACACCTGGCATGGGCCCCAGATGTACCTGAGTTCAGCCGGGAAAATAGGTAAGGACATCTACAGTGGAATACCAGGGAGGAGGAAGTGCAGGGCTCAGAAAAGGTGGGGTGATTAAGGAGTTGGGCAGGAGTTAGCTGAGCAAGGAACCGATGTTACTTCTCATGAAGAGTTCTCTTGAAGAAAGTCTCTTCTCTCTTTACAACTTCTCTCAGATCAGAAGTATTTATTTACTTTTTTTTTTTTAAATTTTGAGACAGTGTTTCTCTGTAGCCTTGGCTGTCTTGGAACTCTAGACCAGGCTGGCCTCAAACTCACATAATGCCTGTTAGGATTCAGGCATTATGCTGGCCTGCCCTGTCACCTGGCAGGATGCACTCAGGCATTACCCTGGCCAGTCCAGGATCCTATGGCTGCTATGTCCCTAAGTAGTCTGTACGTAGGTGCAAAAGGTCCCTTTAAGAGATAAACTCCAGGCCAGGAGGTGGTGACACATGCTTTTAATCCTAGTACTCTGGAGGCAGAGGCAGGGGGATCTCTGTGAGTTTGAGGCCAGCCTGGTCTATAGTTCCAGGACTGGTTCCCTAGCTACTGAGAAATCCTGTCTTGAAACCTGCCCCCCCAAAAGATAGACAAGTGTTTAATTGGGGGGCTTCACCCCAGCCCCTGGCATCCGTTTTTGAATATTGGGCGGAAAACTCCATTCCAAGTTCCCTCCCCTGGGAGTGGCCACAGTCCAGACTCCACCTCCAAGAAAGCACGCCAAACAGTGACCCCTCCCCAGGGAGGGTCAAGACCACTCCCCCAGAGAATGAATACTTGGTCTTCCGTTCTTCTGTGGTCTTTCGGTTCTCTGTTCACCTCTCCGTGTTTTCGGGGGGAGGGGGGCGAGGGCTGGCACCCATTAAACCTTGGCATCTTCTAATTTGGTCTGATTGGGATTACTGCATTGGCAGAGAGGGTTGTCGGCCAAGAAAAAAAAAATACGTAACAAGCTCCACCCATTCACGCTTTCTTCCTTCCATTCTTCTGAAGAGGCAAAAACTCTCTCTCTCTCTCTCTTTCTCTCTCTCTCTCTCTCTCTCTCTCTCTCTCTCTCTCTTCTTTCCTTTATCCTTCTCTCAATAAACTCCTCACATTAGCTCTGTCTGCAGGGCATATTTGTCTGTCCCTCGCCACCGTGAGGTCTCTGGCTTTCAACCTGTCAAATCTCCTGTACACAGAATTGCCTGGGCTCTCATTGGCCGTGGTTTGAACCCACCCGTGGCTTGGTCCCTCTCGCGCAGGAATCATACATCGCCTACCTCTACCTACTGAGTGCAGGGATTAAAGGTATGTGCCACCACCTCCCTGCTAAAAGCAAGTTACCTACCATTGCCCTATATCCAGGGGCCTGAAGCAGATTTTTGTTTGATTGAGGTAGGCTGTCCTGGAACTCACTATGTAGACCAGGCCTTTCTCTGTTCTAGAGGACTGAGATTTAAGCTGGCCCGAAGCGTATTTTTTAAAGATTTATTTATTTTTACATACATTGTTGTATTGCCTGCTTGTGTGTCAGTATGAAGGTGTCCTCAGATCCTCTGCAGCTGGAGTTACAGGCAGTTGTGAGCTGCCATGTGGGTGCTGGGAATTGAACCTTTGGAAGAATAGCTAGTGCTCTTAACCCCTGAGCCATCTCTCCAGCCCCTGAAGCATATTTTTACAGCATCAAATAAAAGACATTTAAAAATTAGGAGCAGGAAGAGTGCCTCTAAGTCCATTGGCCACGTGGTGTAATCTACACCTCTAACTACCCGAAAGCCCTAGTGCATGCAGCAGGCAGGTCGGGTCATTCCCACACGGTGCAGGGTATAGGCACCGCACACTAGTACTTCTGACCCTCAAGTGCCCAAAAGAATGGAAACAATCCGGAAGGCCGCCCGCCGGACCTGGGACGCAGACACGGACACCGTGACCAATCAGGGAAGAGCTTGGCGCTCTCTTGGCCCGCCCTCAGATCGTGCCCTTCGCCAATGAGTGACGGCCGCCCAATCTGGCACGCGTGCTCGGCTGTCTGAGAGTGGGTCAATAAAGTTCTCCGCGGCTTTGAATTTTTTTTTTTCTTAAAGAGCCCGCTGCGGTCACGGCGCAGGCCCCGCCCCACTACTTCCGGTCCCGCCGCCGGGAGCCGGTGCGGCTGTGAGGGCTAGAGCTTCTTGCTGCCGCCGCTCGTCGGGCATGGTGTTGGATGCCGGCGCGCCTCGCCTGACTCGCGGTGCTCAGGTGAGCCGGTCGCGCGGGCAGAGCTGCGACAGCGGCTTCTCTTGCGGGGCGCAGGGCCGGGGCCGCGAGGTCGGCGGCTGACGGGAAGCTCTGGGCGGGCAGCGAGCCCCCACGGCTCTGCGGGCCGAGGCGGACCCCATGCCGCCGCCGGCAAGGTCACGGTGCCGAACTCAGGCCCCACCGGGAGCCCGAGGCCGCGGCGGGCAGGCCCCTGCTCCCGGAGGGAGGAGGACGCGGCTGGCGACCGCGGCAGTGGGGAGGAGGGGCGGCCGGTCCCGCCTGGTCCGGTTCGGTCCTTGACCCGGTTCTGTGGCGTGTTGTCTCGGGTGTGGCCTTCTCTCTGGCGGGCTCAGTTTCCTCCGTCTCGGGTGGGCACTGGACCCGCCCATCGGCGCTGCCGGTGGGTCGGAGTGGCCAGAGAGGGCTTCGCTGACGGGAGCTTGGCCTGTAGGTAGAAATCGGCTCTCCGTGAGTACCTTGGTAGGGCTAGATGGTGAAGGGAAGGAGGGCATCCCAAGACGTGGTTGTCAGATTAAGCAGAGGTTCCAGAAATGAGCAGGGTGGTGCTGAACAGTGAGGCGGCTGGTGGGCCTGCTGCCTGGGCTTCCTAGCTGGTGGGGCAGGAGCTCGGCAGTGGGAGAGAGACTCGGTGAAGAGAGCTAATAGTGATGGGCGAGCTTCAGGAACCTCACCTGGGCGGAACTACCTGGCATTCGGTACCTGAGATCAGAGATGGGCCCCAGAGGTGCTCAGTCAATAAACCTGGTAGGCGAGAGACCCCTGGGCACTGGCATGCTGTATGCTACTGGGGTGTGGACCTTTTGATGTCCTCGTCTGTCCCTAGGCTCGGGAGGTTAAATAAGTGTCCCTAGTGACCTGTAGCTCTCACTTAAATGCCTACATTGGGACTTGGATTGGAAGGGTCTGTGAGGAGTTAGCCTCACCTTGAGCTGACTGGCTCCGCGCAGGTGACAGGGGCCCGATTTCCCCAGAGCACGTGGGAATGCTGAGTAAACAGGACTTGATGAGACTGGTAAATAACAGGCTGGAGTCTTCTTTGGTGGAGAGCCTGTAAGCCGGTCCCACCTAGAGGAGGAACTAACCAGGCACATTACAACTTGTGGAATTTAGAGACCGAGCGCGCTGTTCAGAATAGCTGGTCTGTTCCCAAAATACTGCCTTAGTCACAGCGGGATTTTCGAGAAACGGGAAGTTTGGGTAAAAGGGTAAAACTTGGGTTTTACCCAGAGGTGGGACGTTTTGAGGAGAGAAAGAATTCTGGGGCAACTGCAGGTAGTCTGCTCGCCCTTAGATAGTATGAGTGATTATTCTTGTTCCCTTGGTGTAGACTTGAACTTTCTGATTGTGGGAAGATTTCTGAATTGAGCCTGGTTGTTCTCCCTGTGGCATGTGAAAGTGTTACAGATGGCAGAAAAATTGGTGGCTGCTCTCGTCTTACGTGCCTTCGACTATTAGAAAGCATGCTGTGTTTCCTACCCTGCACGGCCTTGGCACGTGTTTTATTATAAGTCTACAGCTGACTGAGGATTACAAACTAGAATCTGCATCTTGCAGGGCAGAGCATCCCCATCCTCTGCCTCAGGAGAAGGTCTCAGTGTAGCAGAGGGGTATGGAAGCATCAAACACAGTAGCCATGTGTGGGGAAGGCCTGACTCTTGCCAGGTCTCTGAGCAATGCAGCTCCTCCGTGTGGGGTGGCTTGTGTTGTGCCCTGGCTTTGTGACCACTAGGGGACTGCCTACTAAGCTATTAGTCACTGCTTTTAGTTTTCGCTTTTCACCATTTGCCTTACTGACACCAAAGGTGAGGATCTGCTGATCCACGGCGCACCCCTCCCTGACCCCCAGTGGTAGGTAGACCTATAATCTTGACATTGCCAGGCACCCCGATGTCCCAAGGGCTGAGCACATAGCTGTAGTGATATTTCACTTGTATTTTAATAAATAAAGCTTGCCTGAAGACCAGAGAGTAAAACAGCCACTGCCCAGCCTTACAGACCAGGCAGTGGTAGCACACACCTTTAATCCCAGTAGCCACACTAGCTTGTCATAGAAACCGGGCAGTACATTCCTTTAATCCCAGTGGTGCACGCCTTTAATCCCAGCCCTAGAGAGAAGTGTAAGATGGGAGGAGACAGTTCACAGACACAGTCTCTTTTTGAGATTCCTGGAGGCAGATCACCATTTTCGGACTGAAGTTGAGATAAGAGCCACTGGGTGGCTGTTTTGCTTTTCTGACCTTCCAATTGAATCCCAGTTTCTGTCCCTGAGATTTTATTAGTTTTTATTTAGACAAAAGGGTGTCTTTTAATAAATAAGACTTGCCTGAGGATCAGAAAAGTAAAACAGCCACACTGGCGAGCCTTACTGATCAGACAGCAATGATGACACACACCTTTAATCCCAGTAGCCACACTAGTTTGCCATAGAAACCAGGCGATAGTGGTGTACGCCTTTAATCCCAGAACTAGAGAGGGTTATAAAATGGGAGGAGACAGCTCTCAGACTCAGTCTCATTCTGAGATTCCTGGAGGCAGGATCTCCATTTTTTGACTAAGACTGAGGTAAGAGTCAGAGGCTGGCTGCTTTGCTTTTCTGGTTTTCAGGTTGAACCCTAGTTTCTTTCTCTTGAGTTATTATTAATCATGCTTCACATACTGGTAGACTTGGCCAGGATGGCAAACACTACCTCATGACCCTGTTTAAGAAATTTCTGACAAGTTCATTCCAACTGGGGGCCAAGGCAGCAAAGCATTGCTGTGTTGGGCTGTTTGGTAGCTTGTGGGCTGAATGAAGGAGCTTCCCTGGGGGAAGTGACTTAGCAGTTGAACCATAGTTCTATGCCTGAAGTAAAAACTTGAAGATGTCTGTGTTCATAGTAGGCTCATCTCTTCGTGTAGATAACCCTGAGGGGAAGGCATTGTAGAGTGGGGCTGAAGAAACAGGTGTTATGTGTTTTCAGATGTCTGCCAGCTGTACTGAGGTATGACTGAACTGCCCCTTCACTTGATGATTGATCAGAGTGTAAACCTGACACCATGACCACACTTAACACATCTTCCGGAGGTTACTGTGGTGAGTGCTTCTTGTAGCTTAGTGACTTGGACACTCACCCTCCACACCTGTTGTTCCAGGGTCCATGTGGGCATGCACCTGTGTGTGTGCATGTGGTTTTTTTTTTTTTGGGGGGGGGAAGGTGGAGAGATAGAGTGAGAATGAGCGAGCTGTGTTAGGAATCTTTCCCAGATTTCAATGATATGGGTTTATGCATACTAACATGCAATACAAGAATTATTTGGTGCATTTAGACAAATACTACTTTTTGTTTTGTTTTAGTATTTTTATTTATTTTGCTTGTTGGTACATAATCTCCCTTCATAGCCCAGGCTAACCTCCAACTGATAATCTTCCTGCCTCAGCCTCTCAAATAGTGTTGTTAATGTTATGTGCCCCTGTACCCAGTGTGACCAGTCCTCAATATGGCAGGGCCATGTACAATTTGGAAGATCATATTCACTGTCTTGTTTTTGTGATATGTGATACAAAATGCAATCTGACCATCATTAGGGATACACAAAAGATGGTGTGAGAAACTAGGCAAAAGACCTGGGTTTGAGGGTTTTTGTTTTTTTGTTTTTTTGAAATACCAGAGAAGAGAAGAATATCCTTGTTTTCAGAGTCTTAGCCTCAAATTTGATCCCCTCAGATAAGGCTTTTCATCTGGAAAATTTTAGATCCTTTTTGATAGAAAAATTATCAAACCAGTATTGAAAAGAAGTAATTTTAAAATAAGAAAGGAAGTTATGCAAATTGAACTGTTTACTTATCTTGCGAGAGTCCTTCTCTAAGGGTGTCAAGTATGAGAATTCTGACTGATGGAAGTGTGGATAGAAACAGAAGGCAGACTCTGTAGGTAGGAATTGCTGACATCTTAGTGTGAGTTGTACTCTGGTGATGCCTTCACACATTAGAACACATAAAGCCTCTTATAGGGAATGCTGGTCATGGAAATGGGGAGAGGAGTGCATGGGAAGTGCCTGTACCTTCTGCCCAACAATTCTGTTGTTGCTCCAATGCTGCTTTTAGAATAAACAATTGAAGGCTTAAGGAGTGGGTGGCAGTTCTTTCATCGTTTATGCAGGCAGTCTGGAGCATTATCTCACCTGCCTTTGGATTTTGCTGTCCTTCCCAGGGAGTTTGCAGCAGGAGAACCTGAAAGTTACAGGGGCTGGAAGCAGCCACTGAAGACAGTCCAGTTTGGGGTATTATAATTTTCTCTTGATTTTGACATTGCAAATCAGTAAATGCAACAGTCCTTTGAAGGCTCTGTACATTTCCCTCTAAGGGAGAAGGAAAACAAAGTATCAGATGTCACTTCTGCCCTAGAGACTTGTGCTCCCAGGCTACACCTGGATCCCATTGCTGCAGGGACAGTTAACTTCATTTGACACAGTGGGGTTAGTGAATGAGTTCCGGGTGGGAAGCTTGGAGGTGGGTGGGGCTAGATTGTGATTGAACTCTGTGCCTAGTGAGAATGAAACTTGTGGCTTCCCTAAACTTACAGAGAGTCACATGGCTTATTTAGATTTATTGTGAAGGAATCCAGTTTTGTTAATATGTGTAGAAATTTTCTGTACATTTTAGAGAAAATAAACCCCTGTATGTCTCTCCTGTCTGGTTGTCTGGAGACATGGTCCTTACTTAGCCCTACTCTTGCCTGTCTTCCAGAAGAAAGGTGGCAGTAATGCTAACGCTGGCAAGCAAGCTGAAGCGGGATGATGGTCTCAAAGGATCCCGGACATCAGCCTCCACATCTGACTCTACTCGACGGGTCTCTGTGAGAGACAAGTTGCTTGTAAAAGGTAAATCATCCTCCATGGAAGCTGGCTTTGTACCCTGTAACAAAGCAAAGCTTGCCCAGAGGTTCTTTGGGGATGGATATAAAGTAGCCTGTTAAATGGAAATACTTCTTTAAAATGATTTTAACATATGAGTATCAGTCAGGTATGCCTTTAATCCCAGAACTCTGGAGGAAGAGGCAAGTAGATCTCTGAGTTTAAGGCCAACCTGGTCTATAAAATGAGTTCTAAGACAGCCAGAGTTGTATGGAGAGACCCTGTTTCAAAAAAATAAAAATAAAATGAAATTGTGACTTACAGAGCCAGGATTTATACCAGACAAAGGGTAGGATTGTGATCGCAAGGAGATGGTGTTAGAGCTGTGGTGTCTGACACACCAGGAATGTTCTTTGTTGGCACTGCTGCTGTGCTGTGTTGTGGAAAAAAGAGACAGTAGGAGTTGACAGGCCTGAGGCATGTGGGTGCTGCAGTTACTTTCCGCTGCTGCTCCCTTTCCTGTGGGATGCACAGCAGTTTCCATCCTGGAACAGGTAATGTCTTGAGATCCTTTCTTGGTTCGTGTAGAACACGGCCTAAGGAGTCTTGTGAAAAGCTGTTGTCTTCACAGAATTATCATAGTGCACCTGCACACCAACACACACAAGTACTGTATAAACTGGTAATATGCGTATTGTAATTTTGTTGTAGAATTCACAGAATTATTATTATAATTGTGTCTAAGGTCATAGTCCATGTTTGTAAAGGAAAACTGTTTGATAAAGGGTTTTCTTTTGTGTATGGGGGGGTATCTGCTCCTGTTTGCATGGCAGGGGCAAGGACACACAGTTGTACACGTGTGGAGGTGTAGAGGTTGAAGGCCATGGGTTGTGCAGGTTTAACAGAGTCTCTTACGAACTTCCTAAACTTAAACCTTGACTTAGCTTAAATCTTGACTAGCTTACGGATGATTGGTTAAAAGTAAAAATGTTTACATCTCATTCTTGTCTCTAAGTCCCGAACAACCTAGATTGCAAGTAAGGTGGCCTGGGGCACCTTACTTACTTGGGTGAGCCTGATGACATTTGACTTTTCAGAACCCTCGAGGTTCCATCCGTAGAGGCAGCCCAGAGATGGGAGAGCCAGGTTTGAGGAGTTTGGGGACATATCTGCTGAGATTTAAACTGTCCCCTTTTCACATTGCCACCATCATGGTTAATAGCAGCTTTGGTACATGAAGCACTTGAGGCCAGACCCGATTGTGCTGTTATGGCAAGATTCTATATTCCTTGTAGACAATAGGAGCATCTTTCTCATGATCTGGAGTCTGGAAGACTAAGGTTAAGAAAGCAGTGTTGGGCTCACTGATAAAGACACTTGTCTCAGTGTACCAGGCCCTGGGTTCCATCCCCAGCTTCACCAAAAAAAAAAAAAAAAAAGGCAAGTATTGATTTCTACTCAGCTTCCAAGATGTAACCAGGTTGCTGTATCCTAGGAAGGAAGGAAACTGGTCTCTTGAGAAGGAAAAGACAAGAGATTAATTGGCACTAAATCATTCATGTGAATAGAGTCGTCACAACTTACTCACTCCAAGACACCACCTCTTAATACTGCCACATTGGGGATTAGGTTTTAATATGAATTTTGGGCACCTTCAGACCATAGCAGGTATTGTGGGTCAAACCATAGCAAGTACTTTAGGGATCATTGCCAGGATGGTGCTTCATTTTCCACCTGAAGAGCTGAGATTTAGGCTAAGAAGTCTGCAGTAGTTGCAGCAGGATGGACAGACCCACATCTCAGGGGTGAGGCTGGCTCTAGGATAACAAATTAAAAACTGTGGTTCAAAGAGCAGAAATGCAAGTTAGCAGAAAAGGGAGTGTTGACAGTCTCCACCCATCTTGTGTCTAGAGACTCACCTGGGAGCTTTCAGATAGCTCTAGGGTGATCATAGTGAAAAACCATTCCAGACAAAAATCCCATTAGGGACTTTGAAAGAGTCTGAGTTTAGCAAGATTGCTCTAGTTGGGATTGTTGTCCTAGGTCATAAAGTAGAATTCTGTGAAGATGTCTTTCATGAGTATGGACAGGTTCTAGGAAACTGTGATTGTGTCTAGGACTTGATACTAAGTGGGAGGCAGGAGCTAGTCTTGCAGGGCAACTAAAACTGTATTGAGACAATACAGTAGAGGGAAGTGAAGAAAGCAGCCTGAGGGATAGTCACACTTAAGGAGAATGTCCCTGTATAGCCTTTGCTCAGTTCTTAGAACTGTCACCAGGTTGGCAAAAGGTCAGGTCGGGGCTGTCTTGGAAGGTATGTAGCCTGCTATGGCAGTCTGTACAGCCATAAAATCTAGAACAAAGGCCATATGTCCATAGCCCCAGTGAGAGGGCGCCTGGGCAGTGTATCACAGAAGACTGTCCTCTATACTGACATCCCAAAGAGCCAAGAGAAAGATTGTAGAAACTAACAGGGCAAAAATAGGTGCTTTTATAGATAGGGGAGGGACTCATGGGGGTCCTGCCACTTACTGGTAAACTATAGGCTGGGTGTCCACTCCTGTCCTCTTGAGCCCCGCCAGGCATCTTAGAGCATCTTAGGGATAAAGTGTCTATGTGTGATTGGGCCCTCATGACCTACCAGGACTCCCCTGTGCTAATTTGGCTCCTGATGGGGAGAGAGGTCCCCAACTTTGTTCCCAGTGCTAGTCTCCCATTCTAATCTCTGGCGAATGGGTCAGGGTTCAACTTGTCACATTGCCAAGGTTGTCACAGCATTTGACAGCATATGAATCTGAGGGGTAACCTAACAAGGAGTTCTGCTAATAGTCAACTAGGAGGGCAGCCATCAGAGCACACATCGCCTTATGTGTTCTGCTGAAGGTTAAACACCAGTGAGTCTGTTCAGGGAACCTGGATAGGTGTCATAAGTATATCAAACAGCCTAAGGGGGTAGGAGGGCCCGTTGAAGCCATAGATAGGTGCCCAGCTTGTTATTTTCTGTGCTCATGTCAAAAGTAGGTGGTATGAAGTCCAGGGCTACATTCTTAGCAATACTAGGCCTTTGTTAGAGGAAACTGTTTTTTTTTTTTTCCAGGGTTGTAGCTTGCATTTTAGAGTGGTTCTAGAACACCTTTGGTGAGTAAGTTAGCTGTATCTGTGCTCTCTAGAGAATAAAGGCTCAGCTTCCTATACTTGCTGATGTCTGAAAATGAAACTCAGTTCTGCTAAGAAGCATGTGCGCCTGACTGAACTGGTCGTTTATCTTAGCTTAGGCTGCTATAACATAAGTCACACATTTCTCATAGTTCTAGAGGCCGATTTGATGACCAAGATCAAGACCTAGTGAGGTCTTCTTGGTTTGTAAACAAATGGCTTCTTGCTTGTGTCCTCACCCAACAGAGAAAGGAAGGAGGTGCCTGGGGAGAATGCTTCTACTGAGGACACTGACCTCATGTGGGAGGTCTGCCAAGACTGCCTAATGACTTCCAAGTGCCACTTCATTAGAGCATAGAGCTTCAGTATATGAAGGGAGAAGGGACACAAATTTAGGCCATAGTACCTTTGGGATTCTTCCTCGGTCACAGGCCACATAAGGAGAAAAGTTCTCAATATCTCAAGATATTCACATACAGCAGGAGCCCTGTAAGTGTGTTTACATGCACCACATTTAACAAACACTTTTGTGCTCAAACTTAGGACACAAAGTAGGGCCAGGGCAGGCTGTGTAACTGCCACCATGAAGGGTAGCAGATCTAGAGAACACAACTAGAGTCCAATGTTGTGAGCTGCCCAATGCAAGAGAAGGTGAGTGTGTGAGGTGTGGGGGCCATTGTGGTAACTGTGAATTTTGTAATTTGCTTATGATCATACTTCCAGTGGACTCTGGTTTGATCCTTACATAGATAGAAAAATAATTTAATTTCTCAGAAGGAAGTTATGCAGCCACTGAGTTATGCAAGGTGCTAGGTGCCTCCCAGAAATGCTAAGCCACCTAGTAGAAGAGGTGTTGTTATCTTGTTAAAGCACTGTGCAGATTTGAAGGGGTGTTTTATGTTCTGCACTGGGCTAGACAAAGTGCCAGGCATCTTTATTGAAATCCCATGCCCCAAGGATTCTATTCCTTTGCCTGCTCTAACAGGTGGAACAGAATTCCTGATATAGTCAGGAGGTTGTGTTTGGGGCTCTCTTCAGCCCTCTTCCTTTCTTGGGTGAGTTACACTGAACATGAGGAATATAAGCAGAACCTTAAATTTGTTGATGTCATATAAAATTAGAACTTTTTACTAAGTTTATATTTGTATATAATGATATTAGATCATCTTTTCATGGGCAGTGGTCTAAAGCAGTCTGAATGACTTGACCTCAAGATTTGTACATTCAAATCTAAATATTTGGGTGATAGTAGGAGATAAATTATTTTTGGAGGTAATTCATGGGGGTGGAGTTGCTACAAATGGAGATCTTTCCTACCATTTGCACACACAAGAATATGCTATCTATGAGGACCCTGAACCCTCACCAAATTCAGAATCTGCTGGTGCTTTTGGTCTTGGCAGCCAGCTTGCAGAATTATGAAAAATATGTGTCTGTTTATAAACCACCCACACGTAAGATATTTTTGTTATAATACAGACCAAGAGTTAGAGAACAATACTAATTTAGGAACCTGGGCCTACTTAGAATTTTTAATGGTACTGGAGTGATTGAGGACTGGGGCATCCAGTGTTTTAGAATCCCTATAGCTATTGGATTGTGGGGATAATATATAGAACTCAGAAAGCGAAATCCTTTACACAGCAGACTTTACAGACTAATAATGGACAGCTATTTGAGAAGATCAATGCTATGGAGAGGGATAACATCAGTTTGACAAAATTACCTGAAAGGATTTGTGCTGTTGAATTTAATCAGAATCTGTTGAAAAGTTATGATAGATTAATGTATAAGATGTCTCTCCAGGAAGGTAATATGCACACAATCAAAATTATGTCCAAGCATAAGATGTTATCTTTATTGGACAAGTTCATACCTTGGAATCCTCAGTGAGGGCATTAGAACAGAACACTGGACAGGAGATTTGGACTTTAAAAAAGACAATAGTAAAAAGATTTGAAAAGATTGAGAAATTTATTGAAATTGATGAGCAGGGATAGAAGATACAAGGACAGGATTTAGCCTCATCAGTACATGCCAGACCCCAGATGATTTATACAGTTTTAACTGCATATGCAGTAATTTCCTCAGAAAGACCATCTGTCAAAAAGTACCCTAAGGTAGTCAAAGAATATGCATGGGAACCAATATGTATGAGCGATCTAAAAGAAATAAAGACAAGCAATAGTTTCTTATGGACTACATTCACCTTTTGTCTGGGAAATGGTGAAAAACGTGAGGTTCAAGCACTAAGGCTACCCCAAATGATGAGCTTCAGTTCATCTCAGCAGTCCTAGAAGGACCTCAGCTGCTTTGAAAGTGTTATTGGAGAGAAGAGGCAAAAATTTTTGAACAACAGGGGAAAGCAAAAGGATTTGAGACTTCCCAAGATTAAGTTCTTGGCGAGGGTCATTACTCTGATCCTCAGGAACAGGCTCACTACGACGATGCACCTTGTCCCTATGTAGCACAGCTGCTTTAAATGCTTGAGGCAGGATTCAGGAGCCAAGAATATATTAGGGTTAAACAGGGCCAGAGAGAACCCTTTAGTGACTTCTTACAAAGATTAACTAAGGCTGTACAGGTAGGAGCGAGAGACCCTGAAGCTAGATATATACTTATTGAATCTTTGGCTTTTAAAAATGCCAACTTAGAATGTAAGAAGATCCTTGGGCCTTTAAAGGTCATATCAGCACCCGTAGATGAATGGATCTTGCATACAATGAATGTCAAAACATTTGACTATAGTACTGAAGCTTGGGTAGGAGAAGCGATTTCCACTGGTATGAGAAGACATCAAAATGCCAAATTGTGGTAGAACAGGACATCTAAGAAGGGACTGTAGACAAGGAATTTCTAGGAATCATGTCTCCTCTAGGAATGGCAAGAATAGGAGGACTCAGGCTTCTGGTATATATAGGAGGTGTGGGCTGACATTGGACTAATGAATGTAGGTCCACAAAAAACAGACAAGGCAACGCATTACCACTGGGAAACTCCTTGGGGGCCTCTTGCAGGCCCCCATGTCAAACAATGTTTAGTTATTCCCAGTCACTGTGAAGAACATGTCTCACCAGAAAAATTAATTCAGTGTCTACTGTAAACGAACCATCCTGTTAGACATAGAGGATAAATCAAAAACTCCAGTAGGAAACAGGAAGCGTATATTTTGGTAGACTTCTATAAAATGATCAAAGACCAAAGCTGCAAGCGAGTATAAGTGACATTGTAATTGAAGGATTACTAGACATGAATGTGGACATGAGGATCATTACTCCAGAATCTTGACATCCAGATTGACCTCTTCAAGAGGCAGATATTCAATTCCTAGGAAGTGGAACCCTGTCTCAGCGAAAAAAAGCATGAGGGCCAGAGGACAGAAAGGAAAGCTGAGGCCATATGTAGCTAATATTGCAGTGAATTTATGGGGTTGTGACCTATTAGAGAAATGGAATGCCCAGGTTAACATTCCTGAAGTCCCAAAAACTCATATTTCTGGGAAGAATATTATAAGATATTATAAATAAAGGTCACCAACCATTCAGGTTGTACAAGAACACAAAGCAAAACTTCAGAGGTAATGGCCTTGCCTTTAAAATGGTTAACTGAGAAACCCATGTGGGTTAAACAATGGCCTTTAATGGAAGACAAACTTTAGAACAGCTGGTACAGGAGCAACTAGATGCTTATCGTATTGTGGACTCAACCAACCCTTGGAGTTCTCCTGTATTTGTTGTTAAAATGAAATCTGGAAAATGGAGAAATGGTGACAGATCTAAGAGCTGTCAAGAAGGTTATTCAACCTAAGGGTCCTCTACAATCTGGAATTCCTTTGCCTTCTCTATTACCAAAAGGATGGCCTCTTATAGTTATTGACTTATAAGATTTTCTTTTCCTTCACTATACCTTTACAAGAAAAGTACAGAGAAAAATTTGCTTTCACAATGCCTACTTATAATAATTCTCAGCCTACTAGGAAATACTGGTGGACTGTCTTCCCACAGAGAATGCTCAGTCGTCGCACCCTGTGCCAGTACTTTCCTAAGTCTGTAATTTACCATTACATGGATGATATTTTGTTTTCTGACTCAAATGCAGATACTTTAGAAAGAATGTTTGAAGAAGTAAAGTTTTGCTTAAGTGGGAATTATAGATTGCTCCTGAAAAAGTACAAAGAGGAGATTCTGTCAATTACCCAGGTTACAAAATAGGTTTACAGAAAATCAGAACACAAAACGCACAAATCAGGGGAGTCTAATTACAGACTCTTAATGACTTTCAAACGTTGTTAGGAGACATTTCCAGTCTATGACCAGCTGTTGGGATAACATCTGATCTAATAGTTCATTTAAACAAAACCTTAGATGGTGACAAAGATTTAAATAGTCTCAGAGAATTAACAGCTAAAGCAGAAAAAGAATTTATGGTTGTTGTAGAGAAATTACATGAGGCACATGTAGATGGAATGAATCCAAATCTTACTTGTATTATAATCATATTGCCTTCCAGAATTTCTCCTACAGAAATTTTAATGCAGAGGGAAGATATTATTTTAGAATAAATGATTTTACTGCATAAATCAATTAAAAAATTAAAAACTTATGTGGAAAAAGTCTTTGAATTAACTATAAAAGGAAAATTTGAGGCTTGTCAACTCACAGGTATAGACCCAGCAGAGATTATAGTTCCTTTTACTGCTGATGAAATTAAAAAATTATGGGAAGACAATGAACCATGGCAAAGAGCTTGTGCTATTTTTTGGGAGAAATTAATAGCAATTATCCCAAAAGTGATAGAATTAACCTTATAAAGAGAAATACTTAAATTCTTCCTCAAATTGTACATGATTCACCAATAACTGGAGCCTGTACATTTTATACTGATGCAAATAAATCATAAAGGCAGGTTACAAATCAGAAGAATTAGCCGGGCAGTGGAGGCGCACGCCTTTAATCCCAGCACTCAGGAGGCAGAGGCAGGCATATCTTTGTGAGTTCGAGACCAGCCTGGTCTACAAGAGCTAGTTCCAGGACAGGCTCCAAAGCCACAGAGAAACCCTGTCTCGAAAAAACAAAAAAAAGAAAAAAGAAAAAGAGCTAGTTCCAGGACAGGCTCCAAAGCTACAGAGAAACCCTGTCTCGAAAAAAGAAAAGAAAAAAAGACTCAGAAGAATTAAGTAAGATAGAACAAAGCCCTTATAATTCTATCTAAAAGGCAGAGTTATGTGCTATTCTCATAGTATATAACCAAGGGATTTTAAAGAACCTCTCAGTATAGTTACTGATTCGCAATATGCAAAAGAGTTATTTTGCATATTGAAACTGATGAATTTATTCCAGGTGACACAGAATTAAACTTCATTATTCATTCAGGATTAAGACATAATTAAGAATAGGCTTTGTCCCATATACATAACACACATCTGATCCCATACAGGTCTGCCAGGTCCTTTATCACAAGGTAATGCAGAAATTGATCAATTACTGATTGGAAGTGTGCTGAAGGCCTCAGAATTTTAAAAGAAACATCATGTCATTAGCAAAGGTTTAAAGAAAGATTTCTATTACATGGCAAGAAGCTAAGGAGATTATAAAGAGATGTCCTCCTTGCTCTTTCTATAACCAAACACCATTACCTGCAGGGAGTAACCTAAAGGGTATTCAAAAGAATGAGATCTGGCAGATGGATGTGTTCCACTTTACCGAATTTGAAAAATTAAAATATGTACACCACACCATTGACACTTATTTAGGTTTTCAATGGGCAACTGCTTTGAGCTCAGAAAAGGCCTATTAGGTAATCACGCATTTATTAGAAGTTATGGCCATCATGGGTATACCTACACAAATAAAGAAAGACAATGGTCTGGCATATGTATCTAAGAAAATGAAATAGTTTTGTTTTGTTTTTTGTTAGTATAATATAAAGCATATTACAGGTACACCAAACATATAGGTCAGGCAATTATAGAAAGATCAAATTGAACTATAAAAGATATGCTAAGCAAACAGAAAGGAATGGGAAATACTCCCAGAAGTAGATTGCATAATGCCTTATTAACCTTGAATTTTCTTAATGCTAATGAAAAAGGAACAACGTCAGCAAAGAGACATTCAATAATAGAAAAAAACTTCTGAATTAAATCAGCTGGTGTATTTCAAGGATGTGTTGACCTCACAATGGAAACCAGGAGATGTGCTACATTGGGGAACAGGTTTCGCTCTTATTTCCACAGGAGAAGAAAAGCTATGGATACCATTAAAATCAATAAAAATTTGGTTTGAGAAAGAAAAACCTCTTGAGACAGAGGGTAAAAGGGTTACTTGTTGGTTCCCAGCAGCCCATCTACTCAACCCTGAAATAATCACACAGAAACTGTATTAATTATATCACTGCTTGGCCCATTAGCTCTAATTTCTTATTGGCTAACTCTTACATATTAATTTAACCCATTTCCATTAATCTGTGTATCACCATAAGGTTGTGGCCTACCAGAAAAGTTTCAGCACGTCTATCTCTGGCAGCAGATCCATGGTGTCTCCCTAACCCTGCCTTTCTTTTTCCTAGCATTCAGTCCAGTCTTCCCCGCCTACCTAAGTTTTGACCTATCAACAGGTCAAGGCAGTTTCTTTATTCATTAATGGTAATCACAGCACACAGAGGGGACTTTCACATCACTTCCCCTTTACCATTTAAACAAAAAAGGTTTTAACTTTAGTATAGCAAAATTACATATAACAAAACAGGTATCAAACAAGAATTACAGTTACAATATTTCTATTTTATCTTTTATCATAACTAAGGAAAACTATAAATATAACTATTCTTCAACTCCATCAAAGACTCCAGAAGGATATAATATTACCTGAGTAAACGAAGTGCATTTGTGAGTAACTCCAAAACTCTAGAAATGACAGAGACATCTCGCTGCCTGGACAGTCACCCGAAGTTCTTCTGTACTGTTGGGGCATCCATCATCTGCCTACAGGCCCATAGTATCCGGCAGACTTTTCCATGAAGCAGGAAATTTCAAAGACAATTCAGTCACTTTCTTCTGTATCCTCCAGAATGTCTCGCAGACTTTCATGAAGCAGGAACCCCAGAGAATCATCTCACTTTTAGGCAAGTTCAACAGTCATTTTTCTTCAGGTCCTGCATGTCCAGTGAAGCAGTTCAGGCAAAACAGTCTTGCCCAAATGACTAAGGAGCCTCCCCTATGCCCATCCTCCTCTCGAAGTAATTGGTGCTGCCGGGAGCAGACGTGTCTCATTGTCATGAAAAATCCTAAGTTATTAAAACATTTAAATGCCATATCCTGAAGGTCTCTGAAAAATCTGAAGAATATTTATCTAACTGAATTATATATCTAGAAAACCTAACTAACATGACTAGGAGCTTGACTATTATAGATGTTTATCTACTAACTTATATTTCTTAATTATACATTACATTTTTAAATGAACTATAGTCACAATTCCTTAATCAAGAGCAGAAATATACATATCACAAGATTGACCTTAAATTTGTATCAATAAACCAAGATTCATACCAATGCAAATCTCTATAGCATATCCCCTATTACATGTAAACAATTATAAACAATATTTGGGAATATGGCATAGTTCTGCCTATACTATTTCCTGCTGCTTGGGGACGCTGTTAATCAGGTCTTTCATGGCGTATCGTGTATGCTAGGTTCATCTCATTCAGCAGTTGGGCAATGTATTTTCTTTGTGGGGTTTTTCACAGCAACCTTTCAGGGGGTCTTGTTCCTTGAAACCATATTGGTCTGGAGGCAATCCACAGGTTCTCATCTTCTGTAGAAGCAAGAGAAGAACCTCTTTTCCAAAGCAACATATCCTTAGACCCAAATTTGGAAGTCATATGCCTTTATAATATACACGCTGCTTTAGCTTAGCAGCCCACACAATGAAATGTCTCTCTGTACTTAGCTGCTTCACAGTAAAAAAAAATTCAAGGAGAACAGCATAATATACATAATCCAGACTCTCTGTGTATAGTCCATCTTTACGTGGCTTATTTTTCTTTACTCTTTATAATCTATGACTATCTGTATTCTGTCTCTTTAAAGACTTTTCTAAAAAATGATTTACTTCTTTTCCAACTCTCTGTACTTCTTTACTTCTCCCTCCCAAGCCTACGTACATTTATCCAACACTGTGACCCATATAGAGTTCTTTTATGTCTGAATCTGTCCTTATTGCATTATCTGTAATTCTTTACAGTCTTGAAGAGCTTTTAAAATGATAAGCAGCTTGGTCCCAGCTGCTCTGGATGCTGGCTCCGCCTCTCGCCACTTTTAAAATGGTGGGGGTACCTACCATTACTGCCAGGTAGGAGCCGCACTCAGCACTCTGAGAATGAGCGTGTAGCACACTTTTAACTGAAAAGCAGACAAATCTGCCATGCAGAGCACTGTGCAGCCTGGAAACATCTCTGTGTATGGCGGCGGGAATCCGCTGTGCTCCCCTGCCTGTGCAAGCCTAGTAGACCTGATCTGATCCCGCCACCTGCCCAGGCATGGAGCACCAAGCTGTGAGCATGGTCTCAGCCAATTTCCTCTTGACCCCGAGTGGGTACACAAACACCCGAGCCCACTTATGCCTTTCAAATGCTCCATAGCCAGAGTTTGCGCTGGCAACATGGCCCAGAAAGTGGCGTTTTAAAACCGCGCAGTTCTTTTTTTTTTTTTTTTTGTTATGACCAGATCACAAAAACCTCTCTTAACAGAGCTGCGGCAAGCCGTCAGCTGAAAAAAAAAATGCGGTTAAACTTTGATTTTTGTGTCTAGAATTCCTTTTCAAGCCCTCTCAGGTTTTATGTGTTCACCATGTTGCTGCCAAATTGTTGCAAGGAGCAGCTTGTTTGTCCCAGCCACCCAGAGCCAGAGGTGACAATCATACAGGTGGTACGAAAACCTCATAAGGATTAGGGCAGGGTTCTTTTCTTGTCTTTGCAGGAAAATATTCATCTTCAAAGAGTTGAGAGACCTAGGACATCTAGATGCCTAAAGATGAAAAAATAGCTTTCCAGAAAGAATCAACAAGCAAAGAGAAATATGACTTATGATGCTATATTATCTGCATGTTAAAATTTAATTATCTGGACATGTATACATCTCTACTTAAAAATCAGAGCTTGTTTTAGAGTTGGATGATGGCTCTATCTTCTCTAAATCCAAGCATATTGTTAAAAGAAAAATTCAGAATTTCTGTCTCAAGTCAGGAGCCATCTGGTATGGGACAGAAAGAAAATAGATTTTAAGGAAATACTTTACTTTTCTCCATGCCCTTTCTGTCTATTTTGTATCTTTTGTTGAATAATGTTTTAAGTTTTTAGCAATGAACAGTAGATTTTCCTGCAGTAATCTTTGAGGCCTCCAGGAAAAAAAAATGGGACCCCTCAACAACAGTGACTCCTCCTGGTTGATATGACATCATGATGCTGATAGCGCTACTATGAGACTGGTTTTTGGGTACCAGCTGCAGAAATAGTGAACTTTTTTTTTTTTTACAGTGTTCTGGCCAGAAATCCAAATAAGAACTTCGAAAAAAAAAAAAAAAACCAAAACAAAAAAACCCTATCGACTACTCAGACCATTTGCAGTTGTACAAAACAGCAGTTTTAAAACTTAACCATCATTTACTTTTACAGGATCCCATAGAAAAAAATGTCTCCATGACAGCAGGAAGCAATTCTAGAAGATGACATACCCTGTCCCAATAAAATTTGTCCTCATGGTTAGGGACACCATTTAGGGGTTTATTGTTGTATAGGGTTGGAGGTTGGGGTGGAAATTTTGTAGGCCCAGAGATCTCCAAAAAGAAAGAAAACTGAATGAGATGATACAAGTTCAAATTATACTTGTTATTGAATATGCTCCTATTTCTGTTTACAATATTTGTACAGCTATGCATAGGTATTTTGTTAGATTTTATGCATGCATATTTCTACCTCTAAGACATTTTGTATATTGATACAATATTTAGGATATATTTATCATATTGCAATATATTTCTAACTCTGATCAAAATATTTATGCATTGTTTACATTTTGAGGTCTTTGTCCTCCTTTACTGCACAATTGTTTAAAGATTATTTAATATTCTGATATGAAGTCTTAATCTTTAAGTTATATAGGTATTAAGTATTATAGGTCAATAGTCATTCATGTTATACTTTTAGTCAGACTAATTATGTCCTTAGATACATAGAGATTATATTCATAGATAGGTAACCTTCAACCACTTCAAAGATCTGTAAAATATGGCATTTAAATAACTTAGGATTTTATTGATTTGAGACACAATTGCTCTTGGCAGCACCAGTCTATTCCCTAGAGAGAGTTGAGTACCAAAGACATTCCACTTGGAGTTTGTTTTCTTTTTGGCACAACTGGCCTTTGGGCAAGTAACTGTCCATGCCTTGACCACTGACAAAGTACACAGTGTCCAGACTGGACCCAGCAGGATACAAGGAAAAAGACTGCCAAACCTTGCCAAGGCAGGATAAGACAGTTCTGAATATTTTTCTGCCTCTGAAAATGGTCTATTAATTACTTTAGGCCTTAGCCAAAGTTGGTTGCTTAAACATTGCAAATGAGACTTTGGGTGATTGCTCTGGCAGCCAGTTGTCTCTGTCATTTACTGCACATTTTGGAAGCTGCTCAATTGCACTTTCTGCCTACTCCAGTAATATCTCCCTTCTCAGGCCTTCGATGGGGTTGAAGATTAGATAGTTGTCTTATGATCTAGCCAAGTCATTTCCAATACAAGATTTAGACTCCTTAGTACAGAATGTTTATTAAAACATTAGGATATGTTCCTTGCTTAATATTGTTTATTTTGGTTGTAATTCTAATTTTATACTTGGTATCTGTTCCTAGTGTACATAGTTTTATATTGGGTTTGTAACTCTCTTATTTAAACAAAAGAGGGGGTGCTATGGGAGCTCCTTTGGCCAATAGCCTTTAAGATACCAGCCCACTTGGGCGTGGTCTCTTATACTGTAAATGCAGCTGTAAAGCTTGTGCTCGCTCCCTGTGACTGCTAGTCTCAGTTCCTATTCCCCACTCATTCAGAGGACTGTGATCTAGGACAGTGATCTCTGAGTCTTCCCTAAATAAATAACCCTGTATTTTATGTAATTCTGTACTAGTGTGGGATTATTTTGTAACTTCCATCATTGGGTATCTGGAAGGTACATTTGGGAAGAGGCATAGTCACAGTTTGAAAAAAAAGTAGTTTTGTTACTTGGGAGGAGTCATTTTTTAAAAAACACTGTAGTTAGTGCTTACCTGTAGGCAGTTACTTTGTGGATGTGACATGATTTTTATTCTTATTAAAGTGAATTGTCTATTTTGATGCATTTATTGGTGCTCTACATGTTATCTTGTATATATGAAAACTAAAGGCTTAAGATATTAATTTTAGACCAGGTTTCAGTTCATCTAGCTTACTTTTCTTCTGTAATCCTAGAAAAAATTGCTAATTTAAAACGAATAATATGAAGACTATTAACCACAGTCTCTTTATTTCTACAGAGGTTGCAGAACTTGAAGCCAATTTACCCTGTAAGTATAGCATGCTAGTCAAATTGGTACTATATAGTGATGACATGAAAAAATTTGTTTTAATTACTTTTAATAGCAAAAAGCCTATATTGTGTATGTTGGGAATGAATTTTAATTTTGGGCAGGAAGAATTTTTTTTTTGCAATATCTAATAAAATGAGGTTCTAGCTGGGTGTAGTGTCACATGCCTTTAATCATAGCACTTGGGAGACAGAGGCAGGCAGATCTGTGATTTCGAGGCCAGACAGGTCAACAAAGTGAGTTTCAGGATAGCTGTGGCTATGTAGAGGGACCGTGTCTCAAAATACAACAAGAGGTTTTTTAGTCCTTTGAATAGCACGTGTAGAATACTGTCTCAGTGTCATGGAGGCATGTTTGGCCAACTGCCTTCTGTTCCTCCTTCTCCGAGTGGAAAGGAGTGTGTGTTAGGAGCACACAGCTCTGCTTCTTAGGGAATGTGCTCCCATTTAGTTCAGAAGGTGTTCACTGAGGAATCGCAACTGCACAGCTCTTCACCCAGATACCTCCCTTGCTCAGTCTGTCTTCTGGCAGTTGAACCTGACTCTGCAGTTGTCATTCAGAAATGTCCTTGGATGACATATCAGATTTCTGTTTTTCTATCACTAATCTTTCCCCAAATCTTTTACATTTCATGTCTATGAAAATCTGAAAGCTTTGACCATTTTACTATTTCTTTTCTCTTTTGCCAAAGCTTTTTTATTGCATTATTTGGTTTAAAAGGAGTTCTCAGTCAAAGAATGCCTGCTCATATAGGAAACATGTTGTGTGGGGGTTTTCTGTTTGTGATTATTGTGGAGTCCCATCTAATATTTCTTGGAGAAACTTCATCCCCACTGACACCTGAAGTTGGTGGCCTGCAACCCTTGGGTGGTTGTGAAATTAGTTTGTGAGAACACAAATTGTTCATTAAAGGGTTTTTGTTTTGTTTTTAAGATGGACCTCAACTGTGCAGCCCTGGATAGCCTGGAACTTATATGTAGACCAGACTGGCCTCAAAAATCAGAGCGGTTTGTCTCTGTCTCCTGGCATCAAAGGTCTACACCACCTGGCCATTGGTGTGGGAGAAGAGTAGGTTATGATAGAAAATATATTTATTTGACTGGCCTCAGCTAAAACATTTTGGAATTTTTTTTTTTTTTTTTTTGGTTTTTTTGAGACAGGGTTTCTCTGTGGCTTTGGAGCTGTCCTGGAACTAGCTCTTGTAGACCAGGCTGGTCTCGAACTCACAAAGATCCGCCTGCCTCTGCCTCCCGAGTGCTGGGATTAAAGGCGTGTGCCACCACCTCCCGGCACATTTTGGAATTTTGTGGATTGACCTCAGAGTTACTTCCATTCAGAACTGAAGGTATTGTCTTGGAATTGTATTGAAAGGTTAATTTTGAAGCTGGGGAATGGCTCAGCAGCAGAATATTTGCCTAGCATTTGTAATGCCTTGGTTTCAGTCCCAGACATGGGGTTGGGGATGGAGGGAGTATTTCTGTCTACTAAGGGAAAAGCAAAAGGATATGCTTTAACTAATAATACACCTTTAATCCCTGCATTCAGAAGGCAGAGACAGGTGAATCTCTGAGTTTGAGGCCAACCTGAACTACAAGTGAGTTTCAGGACAGCTAGTGCTACACAGAAAAAGAAACCCTGTCTCTGTGTAAGAAAAAATGCCTAGGAAAGTAAATGTGCATGGGCGTGATAGACAAGCAGGATGGCAGAGCCCTGGAGCCAGGGGATAAGCTTGTTTACCTGTCTCCCTGCCTATTGTTGGGACACATTCCTATAAAAAAGTACCACATGGTGATTTTGTTTTTGTATTCTAGTGTAGTCAGTCTGTCCACTGTCTCTGACTCACAGTGTGTCTTCATTAGAGAGCACAGAGTTTCCAGTTAGAAATAGCTTGTGTTTGACGTGAGTCTTGCAGGATTTGGAAAAGATGTGGTCTGTTTCCCATCCTGTGGCTTAAACATCAGAGAGCACATATTATTTGACATGCTGCTTTCCCTTTCTTTCTGCTCTTTCCCCATGCTTTCCACAAATCTTCCACTCATCATCCTGAAGAAGAAACAGGCCACCACAAACTAATTCTTCGCTGTCTAAGACCTTTTCTAAAATATTTACAGAGCCATAAAGATAGCTTTCTATGTGGCATTGTAATTAGTAACTGCAGAATGAACTCAGAGCTCTGTATGAACAGCACATAGAGACTTCTCTGGAAGTGCACATCTCTTTAGGTCCTCTAGTACATAACGAAAACCATTTCTAGCATTTTCAGCTTTGTGCATTCTCTCCATATATAAACACACACACGTATATATCAAAATCTTTATATATATATATGCATATTTCATATATATATGAAAAGCCTTTTTCTCTTTTTATATATATCTTTAATTGCTATTTGTTGAGCTCTACATTTTGCTCTGCTCCCTTCCCTGCCTCTCCCCTCCCTCCTTGACTTTTCTTGAACTTTAATCTTTGTTATTGGATTTTGGTGGTTTCATTAATTTTTAAAACTTCTTTTACTATGTATTTTTTGTATTATTTTGTATATTTTGGGTTATTTTGTATTTTTGGAAGGCTAATCGATTTCAGAGATTCCACATTTAAACTCTCGTTAAAAGAAAAAGGGTGCCAGGTATTAAAAACAAATGGACAACACCAATCTCAAATAATGATTGAAGTATTTACTAATCCTTCATCTCTTCTTACTTGTATCTCAAAGATTGTTGTTTCTATTTTAAAAATAAGGTCAAGATAAAATACTTCAAGATAGCATAGACAGGATTCTCTGGAAAGAAGTTCAGTAACACAGGAAATAATCCTAAGAGTTAGCATGTGGTGGTATAAAATTAGGAAGTTTCTCCATAGCTAAGGAAACAATCACCATTGAGGAGAGACAGCCTTCAGAATATAGAGAAAATTCTTTGTCATGGGCCCATGAGATGGCTCAGAAGGTGAAGGCACTTGTCATGCAAGCCTGTAGACTTGAGTTGGATCCCTAGAATTCACGTAAAGGTAGCAGAAGGAGGCAGACAGTGCAATAAACAACTTCCCTTGTCTATACCCTTGACTGTGATGTCTCTTCTCAATAGTGTGCTTGAACTGACTTAGGCCCTTCCTTCTTTCTTGGTAAGCAGTAAGCCCAGAACATTGCTACTGAGCTCAGTGAAGCATCGTTTCACAGAGGAAGCTGAGTTACCAGTTAGGGTGTGAAGTTTTTGTTTTTTTGCTTTTCTGAGAAAGTATGTCACTCTGTAGGCTAGGCTAGGTTGCAATCATAGAGGTCTGCTTGCCTTTGCCTCCTAGGTGCTAGAATTAAAGATGAGCATCCCTGCACTCAGGAGGCAGAGGCAGGTGGGTCTCTGTTTTGGTTTTTTTTTTTTTTTTTCTCTCCAGTGTTATGGCAAATGCTTGGTGGCAGCTAACTAAGGCATCTCATTTCTAACTTCACTTCTGATGGACATGCATGTCTGTGAATCTCTTTGGTACAGAGTAAGTTGGATAGACGCTTAACCTAGCTCTTCTGGTTTTTCCATGTTTAGTTTTAACCTTTACCCACTTATGTTAATGCCTTTGAAGGATAGTTTCTTTCAGAGTAAATAGCAAAATTCTCTAATTAATAAAAAGAACTCTTCAGTGACCATTTCAAAGTTGAAGTAAATACCTTGATTTGGAATTTAGTAAGATGAGAATGGCAGGAACAACAACAAAACAGTTGGGAGTGTAAGTCAACACTGCTGACATCTGTGTTCAAAGGTTAGCTTTAGCTCAGCATGTGGATAGCTGCTTGTTCTAGACCTTCCTAATGGCTCTTTCTTTTGCAGGTACATGTAAAATACATTTTCCTGATCCAAACAAGCTTCATTGCTTTCAGCTGACTGTAAGCCCAGGTAATAAATACTCCTGCATACTTCAGTGTTCATGTAATTTTCAAACAGCAAGGGTAAAGGCCTGTCCAAATCTGTTTTTCTGTAGCATCTAAAGACTTAGTTAGATCTCCCATTTTTTATGATAAGGTCTGTGTCTTGCAGCCAGATGGCAAGTGAATGTGAGGCACTTAGTGTCCTGATGACTTCATAAAAACCAGACAGCTAATGCTACTTGCAGCCTACTGATGAGTGTGGGCTTTGAAGTCATGAGTGGCCTCTGATAATACTCCAGAAGAGCCTGACTGGGTGAAATTGCTTAGCTGCTCATCTTCAGCCCCCATCTACAGAGTGGGGGTCAAACAGGACAATGTCAGGATTAAATGGATGCACACAACTTGGGCCCAGGTTCTAGCAGACAGATTACCATCTGTCCTCTTTAGGATTGAGTCAGTGCCTAGTCTCCAGGCAGCAGCATATCCCCTTGGTCAGACTTGTTTAGTGAAGATACTGGAATAGGAGTGGCCGATGACCAGCCCATGTTGGCCTCCAGGAGCCAACCGCGCAGCCAGTTCATGCTATTTCCCAATAGGTGGGGTAGGAAGAGTAAGGGAATCAATTCTCAAGGTTTGTCCAAGAAAAGCAAACCATAGGTGTTTGTAAGGAACCACTGGAGTGGGAGCTTCATTAGCTGTGTCCCCTCGGCACTTGCTGTCTGAAGTGAAAATGTTGAAGTGCCCAGAGGAGGACGTTATTCCAACGATGCTATCAGCAAAGGATTGTGGTGCAGAGAAAAGGGAGAGGGAAAGAGGGGTGATTTGTTTTCAAGTCATGCTGACAAAATAGTGTGACACTTGTTAGGGCTGGAGTGGGCTGACCTTTGGGGTTTGCTTGCGAGTAGGGGTACAGAGCTGTTCTGGGGCAGTTCGTCCTCGTATGTTTCTGGCATCATTTGCCAACTTAAAGTTCATATTAGTTGAGCTGAGGCGCACAGAAAAAGAAGACAGGATGGAGAGGTTTCTTGTGGAAATAGAGGTGTTCTCTTATTTGGGAGAAGTGGGGAAAGGAGTGAGGACTGAGAATAATGAATCATGAACTAATTAAAATTTAGAGGTACATAATTTTGTTATGTGATAATGAGCCCATGAATAAACCATGGGCTTGTCTCTCTGCAAGGAGAATGTTTATAATAAGTATCCTGTTTCAAAATGGTTTTGCTAATTTGTAATTCCGTGTACATCTAACTGCAGTGATGCATGCTTAGCACTAAAGAGGCTGAGGCAGGAAGTTCACAAAGTTTGGGCTACCAAGAAAAACCCTACTTTTAAATCTATGTGAAGGTTTTACAAAATGCTCTGGGACGTACTTGTAACTTTGGTGTGATATTAGTTGCTTACTCCATATTTAGATGTGTGGTGTTTGCATTCCTTGTTATCTTTGAGTGGGTGAGATGGCGAAGTTCCTGCCCGTTCTGAAACATCTGTGTTATGTGTTAAGGGGCACTGCATACACAATGCCTTCTCTCATCCCAGAGTCACCATGAGGAATGTTGTTTACTAAGTAAGCGGGCTTGTGTATGGTAGTGAGCTAGGCTCTGCCAGTCCAGTGTCTCCTCTAGTACACTGATTCAGTTCTTCACTGCTCACAGACCTTTCTTTTTTTCCAGGCTGGTTAGTGTCATTTGGTTGTGTTTCTGTGGTTTCCTCTGAGTGTTTTCTCCCCTCTTCTCCTTAGTTTGCCTGTTTGTTTATTTTTACTAAATCCTCTGTGATTACTGAGATAACATGACCACGCCTTTATCCTGATTGTCTTTGACAGGAAACAACTGTTGTAGGTTCAGTATTCACCATTCCAGCAGGTGATAAAACTTTTTTATTTTGTTGCCTGGAAATACATTGAACTGTTTGTTTAGCATGCTCTCTGGTAACTGAATGTAGGCTCTGATTGTGAAAACCAGAATCAAGAACAGAAAGCTTTGCTCTTGATTGAATATGGCTGTGGCAGAGATCTGCCCATTCTAAAAATGTGCCTAGAATTGTGATTTGGGGGGAAAATTATAGTCATGCTCCTCTTAATGCTGAAAAAAAGTATAGATGCCAAACAGGGAAGATGTAGCTCTATGCCTATATATGAAGGTGTGACGCTGAAGCTGGCTAATTTGCAGGCCATAGTCTTACAACTAGATCTAAAAACTGAATTCTGCATGAGACCTAGGCCTTAGATGATTATTGTGGAGGATTACACTGTTTCCAACATCTGTCCTCCTTTTCATAATTTTGTGTTGTAATGGTCCTTCATGCTTAGGAATAGATACACTTTTCAGAGAATAAAAAAACAAAGTGATTTAATGGTGAGACAGAATAGTACTAGTAAGTGAGCACAAGTCAAATGGAGCAAATGAAGGACCTAGACACTGGCCCAGCTCCCAACATATGGGCCAGGGAATTTGCTTCAGCCCTCATAACATGCTGTTGGAGACTTTAGACTAACAGGGCCATAAACTTTAAAATAACTGGGATTTGTTTCTCTTTATTTTTGCGATTGTTTAAGACAGTTTGCATGTAGCCCAGGGGCTTACTACATAGTTTGGGCAGGCCTCAACTCAAGAACTCGCTGCCTCAGCCTCTTGAGAGTTAGGATTGTAGGCATGAGCTTACATGTCTTAACTTTTATGTTTTGTGTGTTTGAGGCAGGGTCTTGCTATGTAGTTCTGGCTGTCTTCTGCCTCCTGAGTGCTGGGATTGAAAGTGCATCACTACACGCTGCTTAGCCTTTACTTTTTAAAAATCAGTTTTACTGAGGAATAAAATTATAGTAAAATGTGCTGACCTGAGTTGCACTACTTAGAGTTTCAAAATGTTTATGTTGTGTCACCTCCACAACCCTAACAAAGCTGAGAAGCATTGCCGCATCCCGAGTCCCCTCTGCCTCCTCCCACCCCATCACTGGTCCTTTCTGATTTTCTTAACATAGTTGAATTTTATTTGTATGAAAATTTCTTTTTTTTTTTTGCTTTGTTTTTGTTTTTCGAGACAGGGTTTCTCTGGAGCCTGTCCTGGAACTAGCTCTTGTAGACCAGGCTGGTCTGGAACTCAAAGATCCGCCTGCCTCTGTCTCCCGAGTGCTGGGATTAAAGGCGTGTGCCACCACCGCCCAGCTATGTGAAAACTTTTTAAATGCATATATCGTTCCCTTCATTTCTATCTGAGTGGAATTTCCCAGTCATATGAGAGATGTGCCTTCTGTTTGAATTGTAGCGTTTGGCTGAGGCAAAGATTGTTCGGAATGGTTGTTTATCCTGCTAATGTCTAGGATATGTGGTGATCATCCAAAACCTTACATGTGATTTACTGTGATGTGTCACAGTTTCACACATGAGATTTAGAGTCTCATTCATACTTCATCCCTGGTTCTTCCTAGTGATTTTGTAATTTCACCATGAGGTTAACCACTGTGAGAAAAGGGTAAATTTTAAGAACAGATTTTCCCCCCTTGGAGACTCTTTTCAAATAACCCTAAAAACAGATGACATTTTCCTTCTCTGTGTACTAGAAACGTGGTGTGAGCTGTTTGCCAGCAGTGTCTTCTGACTCTGAGGAAACACTCATGCTCTTTTCTTTACTCCTTCCAAGAACTCAGCTGGTGTGATATTTGCATGTGATGGTATTCAGTGGACCATTGTGTCACCTAATGGACACACGTCATCAGTTTCATGTGGGTTTCTCCCCTTCCCTAACACACAGCTCCCAGCCACATTCTCTTTGAGAATTCTCAGGCCATTCAATACCATTGTTATAAATAGTGTCTGAGCTGAGTTGTGGCTCAGTAATGAGTGCTTGCCTAGACATTCTGGTGGTCACTGTAAAGGTATACAGAGGGCCAGTGAAATAGCTCATTGGGTAAAGGCACTTGCTGACAACCTGAGTTCAATCCCTGGAGTTCATATTGTGGAGGGAAATTCCTACAAGTTGATCTGACTTCCACATTCACATCTCTATGTGCATTTGGGCATACTAACACTAAACCCTCAACACACTAAGATAAGTAAGTAAATAAGCAAATAAATGCAATAAAAATTAATGTATTCAAGGCATGTTAAGTGTTCAAAATAGTATGGCATTTAAATGGTAAGTTTTGGGGAATTTAAAAAATAAAGCAGCATGCTGTTTTTCAGTTCCATGTGTATCTTTAGCATAGATTTTTTTTCCCCTTGCTTTTTATGTTTTTCAGTAATCATGTTTAGCTCTAAACCCTCACTGCTCTCCACCTCATCTCTCTCTTAAGTCTTGCTCTCACCCAGAATCCTCTCTAAAATGCACCCCCCTCCTTCTTGCTATTGTTGTGTTCACTTTACACTGTCCTCTTTATTTGTCCTCTTCTCCATTGGAATGTAAGCTTCCCAAGGGTAGACATTGTCCCTTATATCCCCAGTGCTTAAAGCGGTGTCTGGCATGAGGATGTAAGCTTCCCAAGGGTAGACATTGTCCCTTATATCCCCAGTGCTTAAAGTGGTGTCTGGCGTGAGGTAGACATTTACAATCAAGTCTTGCTGGAAGAACCTATAGTTTAAGCAATATGTTACAGATTTTTATGCTAGTAAACATTTCATATACAGTGATCTCTGGCAATGAAGATGACTATTAGCGTTTTCCCCAGTAGAGCTGAAATTTGTGAATGAATATTATTTATTTGGGGTTTTCGGGATAGGGTGTCTCTGTGTAGCTTAGCCATTTGGAACTCACTCTGTAGACCAAACTGGTCTTGAATTCAAAGATCTACTTGCGTCTGCCTCTCGAATGCTAGGATTAAAGGTATGTGCTATCACCTCCTGGACTTGTGAATGAATATTAATTTAAGCCAGACGCAGAGGTTCATTCAATACCAGGTCTCTTTCATTTGTCTTTATAGCTATAATTACTTTGTTCATGTAAATAAGTTGACTGGCATGTTATAGTTACATCTTTTTGTCTTTGTACTTCAGAGGTGTCAGTCTGTTTTCTATTGCTGTGATTAAAAACATCATAACCAAGGGAATTCATTACAGGAAGGGGTTATTTGAGCTCTGGTTCCAGAGGATAAGAGTCTCACCATCACATCAGGGAGGCAAGGCAGCAGGCAGGCACAGTGGCAGGAACAGCTCACGTCTCAAACAGCAAGCAGGAAACAGAGAAAGAATGACCTGGGAATGATGCAAGGCTTTGAAACCTCAAATGATGTACTTCCTCTAGCTAGATCATACCTCCTATCCCCCGCCCAAACAGTGCCACCAACAGGGAACAAGTATTAAAATGACTGAGACTATGAGGGACATCTCATTCAAACTACCACATTTCAGGCCCAACCAAGCTTCCAGCTTGTAGTAAAAGGAAAACCTAAGCAGTTTTCTGCTCCTAGAAAAGAAAAATCAAGTTGGAAAAAAGACCATGTGCTGGGGGCAGGGGATGTTGTCTTCAGCACAGCCTTGTACTGGATCACTGTGGGAGAATTCAGAGTGGCTCTGTGGTCTGAAGAGTGAAGAAGCCTGACATAAATATTCTGTACCATGGTGGTTGAAGTCAGATTACAAGAGAACAAGGTCAGCCAAACCTTTGGGTCACATGGATGTATTGTAGTGTATATAAAGATGCCACCTACATGAGAAGTCCTTATTTGTAGCTAAGCTTAGCAAGCAAGTGACTTTCCCAAGACTTGTTAGTTACTATGTCACAAATCCAGGTGTATTTACAAAAAGTAAATGACCTAACAGACATTTTAAAAAGAGGAATGATTTGGTTTGTTCAACATTTTAGAGATGGCAGTCCATTATGTAGGGAGAGCATAGTAGATCTTACATCATGCCAGACAGGAAGAAAAGCAGTATTGGAAAAGGCCAGGGCAAGAACCAACCCCTAGAGCTTCATACATAGTGTGGTCTTTACTCCAGCCAGGTCCAGCTTCCATAGTCATAACCAAGTTGAATGGCTCCTTAGGTCTGAGATTATCTCCTAGGCTGTTCCTTAATTCAGTCAAACTGACATCTGATTAATGTATCAAACAGAGGAAAGAGCCAATTGGGAGTGGAAGAAAACAAAATGCATATTCTGTGAACCGAGTGACTGACATTTAGCTAATCTTGGTTGTGAAAGACCTTTTAAAAAACACCTTACCAGAGACTGAATTCATGAAATAGAACTGACTTCTTAGAAATGGAAACCTATCTAGGTGTGGTAGCCAAGCTGTGAGTTTGAGGTCAGTGTGGTGTACAAAGTGAGTTCCAGCAAGCCGTGGCCATGCAGAGAAACCCCCCTCTCAATATGCACACCCCCCAGATAAATAACTGAAATGGCTACGGTGTTCTGATCAACAGTTGAGAGGTGTACAGAGTTGCTGCTGCTCTTCCAGGTGATCACAGCACTCGCTTTGGGTTCCTGTTGTGTGTAACTTCAGCTCTGGAGGAGGGGAGCTCTTAGACTCTCTGTATTCTGTGGACACCCACACAAAGCATGTGCCTTAACTAAAATATTAACAAAAGCAAAGGCAAATCTAGGAGCTTTTTACATCAGTGGCCCAAAGATACTCCTCTTGCTAACAAGAACTGTACACTGATTCTTTGGAAAGAAGTGGAAATAACCAGTAATTGGAGCTATTTCAGCCACACTGACATTTGTCAAGGACTGTGAAAAATAGGGACAAATAGTGCCAGAGTATGAATGCGAAGATCTGGTAATGACTTTTTTAATTGTTGGATAACATAGTGCTGGCCTCAGAGTTCGTGGGTGGAGGTCAGAGGACAAATTGCAGGAGTCGGTTCTCTCTCTTGTGGGTCCTGGAGGTTGAACTCAGGTCTTCAGGTCTGGTAGTAAGCAGAGCCATCTTACTAGCCTACAGCATCAAAGTTTTTTTTTAAAAGCCTACTTTTAGTGACATTTATTTGATGCTGATGACTTCCTTTATGGGTCTAATATGTAAAAAAATAATAAATGAAGCAGTTGGCTTTAGTGTTGCATCTTCATGATGAGGTCAGTGCTAGCCACGCCACAGTTAGACCGAGAGACTGCAGCACCCTCTGCTGGCAGCAGCCCCTTCAGCCCCTTCTTGAAGCTAGGTTGGATCCAAATAGGCAAGAGGGTCTGTGTGCTGTGCTATCTGTAGACATCTTTCTGGGTTCTTGCCAGCACCCATCTCCTAAGGGCCTGTTTTCTCCTGGAAGCTTCACCAAGCACCTACTGAGGCAGTGGTTATAACTCTCGAATTCTCACTGTGCCCTGAGTCTTGAGCCTTCTTGGGGTGGGGTGCTGAGTAAGCATGTGCTAAGTGATTGGAAGTTGTACACAGGTCTGGAAAAACAGCAGTCAGATCTCATCAGCCTTCCTATGGAAATGGCATCGTCATAGGGAATCTAGAAGCTGACCAGTAAAACTCACACATGCAGGAGATGAACTAGCTATAGTGCCCTGCAAAAAGAGCCAGTCTTCCTGAAGGATACCCTGCCCTTCTTTGAGAGTACTTTTGCCCATGAAACAGGTTGTAATGGTGGCAGTGTTGGGACAGGATAAGGTTCTGCAGTGTGCAGCTTTGCTAATGGAACCTAGGGACTCTGTGGTCCTGTTTTTAACCTCTTCATTCTGTGTTTGCCATATCCTAACTTCGTGTTTGCTTTTGTTTCCTTTTTTTTTTATTTAAAGATTTTTTTGTTTTGTTTTGTGTTTTTAATAGATGAGGGTTACTACCAGGGTGGAAAATTTCAGTTTGAAACTGAAGTTCCTGATGCCTACAACATGGTGGTGAGTAGCCTGTGCCTAAACCTCACTCCACACCCACACACCAGGGACAAGGCATGGAGACATGGCGGCACTGCCTTGGGAGCCGTGCTCTCAACGCAGACCCACTGTGTTTTTCTTGTGGCATTAGCAGCAGTATGAGAGTTTCAGTACAGAAACTCATTTGTCCAACAGGTATTCATTGTGCAGGTGTTCTTGTGTATTTCATGTAAATTTTTTTAAATGGGGAGGGCACATGTTTTTTAGACTGTGATTTTATTTATGGTATAATACCAAAGCTCCAGGGGCCAATAATATTAGAATTTCAGGTAATTAATAGCCTATAGCTACATATTAGTCCCTCAAAGGTGATTTTACAAGCTAGACGGTGGTGACACACACCTTTAATCCAAGTACTCAGGAGGCAGAAGCAGGCAGACCTCTGAGTTAGAGGCCAGTCTGGCCTACAGAGTGAGTTCCAGGACCGGCAGGGCTATACAGAGAAACCTTGTCTCAAAAACCAAAACAATAAGAACAAAAAGATCATATCACATACTAACTATACCCGAGACTGACAGACAAACGACTTTCACTTTTGAGGATAGATCAATAGGGAGTAAGGTGATGTATAGAAAGTTGAAGAGATAAAAATGGTAAGTAGCTAGACAGATGGGTAAATGGTAGAAAATGGATTTATAGGGATTTCAAAGAAAGTGAGAGCACCACCTTTGGAACATGGGGTGGGGTGGGTGGGCCACACCATTTGGTTTTGAGCCAGGGATTAGGTGGCATGGGCTATTCAGAGCTGTAGCTGAAGATGTGGAATGAGTGCACATATTGGTAACTCCAGCTCTGAGAGATCCTACACCACACTTGCATGCAATATGCACATATATTCATGTACACATACACATGCAAATAAATAAAGAATAAAGTAGACTAACCCTGGTCTAGAAACTGTAGCACTAGAGTCTGCAGACACATCTGACTGAAAAGGTGATTTGTTCTGTCTGAAGCAGTAATGGTCAGGTGTGGGTCTTTGACTTAGCATAGCAATTTGGGCTCTTGGTTGGAGTTTGAAACCAAGGAATGGGGGGGGTGCGCATATGCGCGCGCACACATGCTTACATTGCAGGTGTAGATTGGGAGATTTGTGACCTCTCTCTGTGTTGCAGCCTCCCAAGGTGAAATGCTTGACTAAAATCTGGCATCCCAATATCACAGAAACAGGGGAAATATGTCTAAGGTGAGTTTCTTTCTCCCTTCTGCACATCTGTGAGCCTCTTCAGATTCATTCCTGCAAGGGGGTCTCTTGGCTACAATTCAGAAGTGCCTGGGCCACACCGGAGTAGCTCCTTCCTGTTGCTAATGTGAGGGCCCTGCTAGCCCTCATTATGTAGTGTGATGCTCTTTGTTTCCATCTCCTTTAGAGAACAACCACAGTCCCAATTTATGGCTGATGTTAGCTAACAAGGAGAGGATGGTGGTGGGGTAAGAATAAAACTGCAGGAGCCTGGCTTCAGTGATCTCAGACACTTGCACTGAAGATGCTTTCCATAATGGACCTCTCAGAGTACTTCCCTGTGTCTCCAGCTGTAAACTGTGTCCTACTCTCACAGAGGCACAAGGTCAAGGCCTAGCAGTTCCAGCTGTCCCTGGAAGGTTACTGCTCTCTGAGAAAAAGCTGGAGAAGATAAAGGGGGACTTATTTTCATAGTAGGCAGCATTTGAGCCTTCTCTCTCTCACACACACACACACACACACACACACACACACACACACACCTCTGTTTGGACTCTTAGTCTAATAGTTCAGGGTATTAATAGTGGCTGTCTAGTCCAGACCAACTGCAGGTGACGCAGAACCTCTCTGACAGTAGGGGCGGCTGTCAAGGCACTGCCTCATGCTTGGCCACCCTGGGAAGCAGGCTTCTCATGTTAGTCATAAAGTGTTAGAACCTGAGGCTGCTCTTAGGGTACCTCTGTTTCTCCATTCTCCTCAGTAAGCATTAGCCACTAGGTAAGAAAGATGAACTGTACCTGGATGCCTCTTGTTTGTTCTTTTTTTTTTTTTTTTTTTGTCTGAGAAATGCACTCATTGCCATCAAACCCATTCAGAAGTTTTAAAAATACTGTCAGGTAGGGCACATGCCTTTTGGATCTCTGAGTTCCAGGTCAACTAGGGCTTCATATTCAGTAGTGAGACTCTGTCTCAAAACAAATAAACACACCATACCAACAAATAATAAACTGTAAACACAAAATTGAAAGAGGATCCATGAACTACTTATCCTTGTGTTTAAGTATTCATTTTGAAAGCACAGACACTGGACAAAGGGTCTCAGACTACAGGAGGACACCATTCATCAGCCTGTGAGGCGCTCAGCCACACTGATCACCAGGAAACATGCATGAGCCCCATGAAATTGTGGCTTGCTACTCCCAGAGTTAGGGGTGTGGGCGAGAAGAGAGACCAGCCTCCGCATTGGAGGGTGTGGGTGCTGCTTACTTTGGGCAAATGGTTCCTTCTTCACAGGTAAAATGGTTTCCCTGTTGGGGGATTTTTGTTTTGGATTATGCCTGACAGATAAATTGTAGATTCTTATCATTTTTATTGCTGCCACTGTTCCTGACTATTAAAAAGCTTTTTTTCTGTGTGTGTATATTGTTTTAATAATGCTTTTTTGATGGGTGTGGTGGCACATGCCTGTAATCCAAGCACTCACATGGCAGAGACTGGATTATTGACACAAGCGTGAGTTAACCTGAAGTATATAGGAAGTTTTAGGCAAGCTAGGACTACATCTGAGACCCTGTCTCAAAAACAAAACAAAATACAAAACCATTTCCTTTCCTTTGCTTAGACTTCCATGTGAAGGACACACAGTCAATAGACAAAGTAACAGGAGACATTGTAACTGAAATACAGCTTTGGAGGTGAAGACTGTCCTCAATAGGACAGAAGACTACACAGTCAAAAGAGACAGGCTTCATAGTGCAGTTCATTCCTTTATGGTGAATAGCTGCGGCTCCTCATTAACATGTGTTTCTGTCTTTCAGTTTACTAAGAGAACACTCAATTGATGGCACTGGCTGGGCTCCCACTAGGACATTGAAGGTGAGAGCATTCCTTCTGTAGTCCTCAGGCAGCTGGTCTCCTGTAAGAATTGCACCCTTCATTCCTCTTCTCCCAACCACACAACTGGGTCTGCTCCACCAAGTTACCAGTTATAATTGGATCAGAGTCCTTGTTGACCAATACTGTACCACTCAAGAGTCAGGCTGTAGATTTTAAAACCACAAGAGAAAGTCTAATGGTCTTGTTCATTCAGTGGGGCTATTTTGAGCCTTTCTGGGTAACTGGAAGAGCTGCAAAGTGTGTAGGCTACTTCCTGAGTCATAAGGATTGTGAAGTGATGGGTAGATTATTACTGAATAGCCTTTACAGGGGAGAAAATTTGACCTTAATTCCATGTCAGAATATGTAGACTGAATATAGCCCTGTTCCTCCTAAACTGGTCTGACGGTGGACCACCCAGCCTTTTCCCATGTCCTGTCCTCAGGATTTAACTGCCAGACTGTCCCATTACCTAGAAGGTAGTCTCCTCCAGCCCTCCACTCATCTGCTTCTTTTTCAATTCTTTGGGATGGGTGCCATTTCCTCTAGTGTCTCTACTACTTGGGGCAGTAGCCTGCTGTCAGCTCAGTCTAGCCTCCTCTTTCAGGCTTAATGCTTGACTTCACCTCCAGTGCCAGTCACTAACTCACACCAGAAGGTCAGATTTGCCAAGACAGATAGGTGGGAGAGATCAGAACAGTAAATAAAATTACCACTAGCAGGTAACAATGGAGTATCCTGAGAATCACCTTAAAAAACAAGACTTTGGAGTTGAAATATCAAGTAGAGGAGGAGTCTGTGATTGCCTTGGCTCTCATCTGAAGATCAAATCTGTGAACACATATAAACAGTGGTTTCTAGTGCTATTGTAGTGGGAATTAGTGAGTTTAGAAGGGAGAGTCTCCCTTAATTCTTAAAATAACTAGAGAATTTATCACTGAACCATAAGACACAATAATGTTACAAAGTAGCAGGCTTTGTTTTGAAGTAAATTTCAGAATTCCATTCTGTAACAACAGGAGGTAGAGCATGATTGCACATGCAGCCCGTGGCTTATGGTTTCTGCATCTCTCTGAGTATGAAAGGCAGTTTCAAAGGTGGTCAGATGTAAGACTTGAGTAAAGGGCTACTGTTTTCTGTCTTGAGAAAAGCACCATGATGCATGTTTGATAGCTTATGATGCATATTTCTTAGTGGATAGGAGCCTGAGAATTGTTTTCTTTCTTTCTTTTAGGATGTTGTTTGGGGATTAAACTCTTTATTTACCGTAAGTATGTTATTAGCCACCTCTCCCTTTTCTTGGTTTTCTGGCTGCTGGTTTGAAACACAAGTTTAAAATATATGGAAGCTTCTAAGCTACCCTTCCTTTCCATTTTCTTTTATGACCAGATTTTACACTGTGATGCAGGAACTTAGGGGCCTTTAAAAGTGACATATTTGGAGATTTTCTGCCTTCTGGAGCACATCTGCTCCTCTTCCTCCTCATCTATGACACAGCATGCTTGTATTTAATCAACATAAAGGAACTTCCACTAACCTGTGAGGCCCTGCTCGATGTTGCGGTGTTTCTGGGAGCACACACCTACAGAGAAGCCAGCATTTACAGGCATTTCAGGTTCCCCTGTCTCCCTGTGAATACACTATTTTGGGGTCAGGCCTGGATTCCAGCAATCAGTTTTTTCCAGTGTGCTCAATCATTTTGAAGTCGGCCTTGCCGACATAATAGTGTTCGTAATCCCAGAGCCTTAGGCTAATTATTCTCTCCAGAAGTTGGGTTTCACTGCCTTTTAAAAGGATTTATTTATCTTTGTGTGTTTGGCCTGTATCTTGTCTGTGCACTGCATGTTTGTCATATGTCCCCAGAGACCAAAAGAGGGTATTGAATCCCTTGGAGCTGTTACAGCTGGATAGCCACTGGAAATCAAACCGGGTCCTCTGAAAGAGCAGCCTGTATTTCTTTTCAGCCCCTCCCTCTGGGCTTCACTGTCTGTTGACCCTTTGTGTTTTCAGTTTGACTGTGAGCCAGTGAGGACATGAGCTAACCAGGCCTTCCTCTGTCACTTTTCCTCAGTCCCGACAGAGCTGTTCTGGAATCCGTCTTGTCTGCCCAGCTGCACATGCGACGTGTGTGTGTTGGTTGTTTTGACTAGCAGTTATTTAGGGAATTAATGGGCAGAAGTCCATTGAATTTGGGGCTTTTTATTTGTTTGTTTGTTTGTTTTTAATATGTATTTGTTTTAGTTTATAAAAACAGGTTTTGTTATAATCTTTTTGTTTTGGGATGAGGTCTCACTCCGAAGGCCTTGACCCAACTATGTCACCCAGGCAAACCATGAACTCATGTCGCTCCTCCTGTGTCCTGGAATTAGCATGTGCCACATACCTCACTTGACTATGTTTTTTCCTAGATAGGAACACTGTACTGCAGGTAATGTTTCTGCAGTAAGCCATTTTCAGGTGCTCTATGAAACATACTCAAACATTCTCAAACATACTCAACTGCCATTCACCATTTTGAAAATCACCCCTGCACTTGACACTCTGCTGTGAGGGATTCTGGGTGCTTGCTGTGCCATTCACTGATGCCTAACAGTGGGAAAGCAGATTCTTCCCCACACTCATTATGAGTTGCTCTCTTTTTAAGGATCTTTTGAATTTTGATGATCCACTGAATATAGAAGCTGCAGAACATCATTTACGAGACAAGGTGAGCTGGCAAACGGGCCACTTCTAGGTAGACACATTAGATAAAAGGAGCCTCTGGATTGGGTAAGTGAGAACTTAAGTGGTGGATGTGGGGCTGCCATTTAAAGCAGTCTGTGTAAATGTGTGGTTTGCTCATAGCGAAAGTGGCTTTTATTACAGGTAAAATCTTAATAAAATTTCAGTATGAGTAATATAACAGGCACATTACCTCATTAGCAGTAAGGTAGAGCTGGGGTATAACTCTGTGGTAGAGCAATTACTGTTGCAAAACCATACCATAGTGGTTGAGGGACATAGAAGGAAGGATGGGTCACATCAGGCCACCTGCCTCTTTCCGTACCCTTTGCTGAGATCATGTGTCTTTGCTTTTACCCAGAATAATGGACTCTTGTCCATTACACTTAATCTTCATTATTTTTTTTCTTTCTGATTAGATCAAAAGCTTCCTGGGCTGTTTTTTTCCCACAGGATGTTTCCCTGCTGTAAACTGCAAGTCAGTAAACACAACTACATCCTTAAATATACTGGCATTTGGTTTAGTCCTACAACCGGATGGCTGGATCCTTGATTTGAATAGCGGGCTGGTTGTTTATCTTTTAGGCTCATCAGGGCACAAGTCCATGCCTGATAGGTTGGTGTACTTCACTGCACACTGCTCGGGAAGGCCATTCTTGCCCTCTGCTTTTAAACTTCTTGGTAGATCAGGTGTGGCAGTGTGCTTACTTTGTTCCTCTGAATAGTTTGCTTTTCTTTTTGAGCCACTTCATAGAAGATGGTTTGTATTTTGATTTTTTTCTGATGTGTCTGCTGAGGGCCTGACTCTAGTCATTTGCACATCAGGGACAGAGCTTTGTTCTGTACATCAAACACTTTCTGTCTCCTACTTCAGATGCGTGTGAAGTGCTTGTGATTAAAAAAAAAAAAAAAAAGCCTATTAATCAGATACCCAAGCCCCCTGAGAAGGAGCCAACGTAAGTGTACCAAGCTGATAAGAGTTGCCATCACTGCACTTGTGACTGCACTGTGGGGCCTATGTGTGGGTCCATGACTGGGAAGACAAGTGACAGAGCACTGTTGGGGAAAGGGATTTCTACAGAGGACCAGAAGAGTCCTGTGTATCCTGAGTAGGAATGTAGAGAAGTGTCTAGTGTGGTCTGGGTTGAGGTGGCTCAAGTTGTTTGGCTTCAGTAAGCAGCAAAGAGGCTTGCCTGTTTAATTTGTTTAATTGCTTGAGACAGGGTCTTACTCTGTAGCCTTGGCTGGCCTAGAGCTCGCTATGTAAACCAGACTAGCATCACACTCAGAAATCTATACCTCTGCCTCTTGGGTCCTGGAATTAAAGGCATGCGCCACCACACATGATTGAGATTTGTTTATTCATTCATTCATTTTGCAGTGCTAGGGGTTGAACCTAGGGCCTTGTGCATTCTAGCCAAATATTTCTAAACCCCTATCTTCTTTTATCAGAAATGAGGTCTTGCCAGGGTGGCCCTAAAACCTGTTCTGGAGATATCCTCCTGTCTTCACTTCCAGACTGGCTGAGACTATAGGCATTTGCTGCCACACCTGGCTAGGTCCACTTTCTGATCCATTGGTGATCAGTATGCCTATTTACTTTGTATCTTCGCTTTACTACCTCCTCCAACTGGTTATACTTATTTAAATTAGTCAGTGGGGCTACACAGATTAGTCAGTGGGGCTACACTCTTGGGCTCTAGCATCCATGGTCTTCATTTAAAGTCTTGTGTTCTTAAAAAATGAAAGAGGAAGTTAGAGGCAACAGGAACTGCAGTAGGAAGCCTCCTGTGGACCTAGCACTGGGTTTGCCCTGAAATGAACAGAACAAAAGGAGTCAAGGTGGAAGAGAAGTCTTGTCCTGAGTTAACATTCTAAGGTAGTTTCTGGTAAGCTCCAGTATTGCTCAGCTCTGGAAACTAGAAGTGATCTGGAAGGCATTTTGAAGTTTCTGCACAATCTTCTGCAAACTCCTGTATCTCAAGTAAATGGTCAGTGTGGGAACTTTGGCATACAAAGTGCACAGATGTGGAGAGGTAGCAGCAGAGTCACCTACAGTCAGATCACCACTTAGACAGGGAGCAAATCTCTGACCTTCTCATAGTGTTCAAAGTGAGGAAAGTTTTTGAAAAGGCTTTGAGAAAAGCCTGGCCTTGAAAGAATAAGCAGGAGGACCTGACACAGAGCTGGCTCGGGTGGGGTCCTATTGTAGAGAGACGGTTATAGGTAGGCACAATTTTAAGAGAGCACAGCAGCCTCTCAGGATGTACCAAGTCTTTGCCTTTATCCTGCTCATTTCTGTGAAGAACAAGCAGAGGAACCTCCATGCTTCAGGACTTAGAAAACAAAGCTTATAGCTGTGCAGTGGGTACAGTAGTGACATATAGCTGAGTTGTTAGATGGAGCTTCAGCCCCATGGGCTTTGACTGCTAACCTTGAAAAGAACAGACTAGGGAAAACCTAGGGTACTGGCCCAGATCTCAGAAGGCTTTCCCATTCAGGCTGTCCTGGGTGAGTCCTAGAGTCTCTGCTATGTTTTGTCATCTTAGGAGCCCAGTGTGCATTGTTGTTTGACGTGAGAGAATGGTAAGCTCTGTGGCCCATTTCCTTTCTCTGGGTATGGTGGGTGCAGGTAGGGTGGGACCATGAAGGTAAGCACATTTTGGTGGATAGCAAGGCACTGGGAAGTTAAAAGCAAAGGTCTGTCCAAGAATGTGGGTTCCCATCCTCTTCCACAGTTCCTTGGTCACTGGGCCATGGGGGCAAAGGGAGTAGAAGTGGCAAGCATGGCCTTATCTAGCTTGTGAGTACGACAGAGATAGCCCTTTGGGAGATAAACTTCAATGAATCAGCTCAGCTTTATTCCAAACTATAGGAGATATATAGGATTGGGGTGATAGCTGGGGAATCACCTGATTTATATTAAACAGTACACTCCTGTCGTAAAACTCCTTAAGCAAATCTTTGGAAGCATGGTCCTAGTGTAATGTTCTTAGCACAGTGTCTAATTGCCTATGGGCAGCAGGGGGAAAGCTTCAGGGAACTGTGCCCAGGGTCAAACTAGAGTCGGGCATCTGGGCCTAGTAGCAATCTCCAGATGAGTTCAGGTAGAGAACAGGGCTTCTTCTGCCAGGGGGAGGGAGTTGTCCATGTTTCTGAGCTTACTCAGAGTTGCCAGGTCATTGTAGACTTCATCTTCTGACCCTCAGGGCCTCCCAGCAAAAGAGCAGCTGTGTGGCTCATGCTGTGTGCAGAAGAGTGCTGGCATTGGGACCATGAACATGCTTTTTCAGACTTGATGTTCCTGTTGGCACAAGTGAGGGTGTGGGGGTGAGGTGCCCTCAGATTCTCCGCTGCTCTGTCTTGTGCTGTGCCCCTCCCCACCACACACTGCACTGTCCCCAGCACAGTTCGTACTAGGGTTGTGGAGATATGTCACCACTGGTGACATGAAGCCAGGCTTCTTCATAGAGTCCTTCACTTTGAGGAGACTGGCTGTGTTCCTGAAGTGTCACTTTGCTCTCTTATTCTTCTCTGATTTATCCTTTCCCTCTGCAGGAGGATTTCCGGGACAAAGTGGATGAATACATCAAACGCTATGCCAGATGATAAGAGGGGAGATTGCAGTTCTGAGGACTTTGTCACAGTTGTCTCTGTGAAACAACTAGAGGTAGCCCTCCTTCCCATCCTCATACTCCCTGTCAGCCCCTTGGGGTTGTCCCAGTCTTGCGACCTTGTTGTCCTGAAGAAGACCATCCTCCTGACTACACAATACAGCAAGAAAGTGTGTCTGGGCCTCGAGAGCATTGTCTGCTTCCCTTAACATGTTTCCTGAAACTCTGTCTAGGCTGTGGGATTCCTCTGAAGTTGTAATGAACTCACCATTGAGGATAGCACTTGCTTCCCCTACCCCCAACAAAATCGGTGTCCTGCACAAGTGATGTAATGACATGTTTGGTGTGACTGGCAGATTGGCAATAAGAAACCCGCTATAAACTGTGATTGGATGCACATTCTCTTAGCTTCTTCCACGAATGTTGGCCCTGCCTAGATGTGAAGCTTCCCGGAATGCATAGTCATTCACTGTAGATCTTACTGAAATGCGTATTTTATTTAATGTAAGTATATTTTGGAACAGATTTGTAATTTGTACAATTTGATGCTTTAATTATTTTTTTTCTATTCTCAATTAGTTTGTATTTTCATTGTATACAGCAGACACAAAGATATTGGGTCAAGCAACTCTTGAAGAGAAATACAAAGAGACCGTGAAAGGCACATTACTCAGTTTCTCCAGATGTAGCAGGAATCCGTCTGCTGGGTATCAGCTCTTCTTCCTTCAGGTCCGCATGTGGCAAGGATGTTTTGGAGACTTAGTACCTAGACCTCGATGATCCAAACCAAAGGCAGGGAGTCTTCCCTCACATGCTACCCAGACACAGCAGGCTGAGCTACCTAAAGGGTGGTGGTTGGCTCTGCAGTTGTCATAGCGTGAGCCAGAGCTTCCGTAACAGAGCTCTATCTTTGCTTTCCAGCAAGACGAAATATCTGGAAAATCAGCTCAGTTTCTGGTGCTGCCAAGACTGCACTGACTGGCTTCTGACTTGCCAGTGGTTCCAAGCCCTCATAAGGGAGTCTCATGGGCCTTGGCAGGCTTAGCAGCAGCAGTTACCATACTCCGTCAGGGTAGAGCCCTTGAGGGTCGGGCCTGTAGAGAGAGGCTAGTAGATTTATTCTAGTTTTTTTAGACACTTAAACCAGTGAAATCTAATGCAAAATAAATGCATATCTAGTTTTATTCACTGCCTGGCTAGCATTCACACTTAACTGCCAGTCTTCCTGCCTGTCATCCTCTGGGTTTGGTGTCCTCTGCAAGGTCAGTCTTGCTTCCCACTTGGTATCAGAAATTGGGTCAGTTAGCCACAAGGGGTGACTTCATCTGGCAGGCCACAAACCTAGATGAACAGAGCAGGAAGGATGGGGCCCAACAGAGTGAATGGTGGTACCCGAGTGATCCAGGACTTGCCCAGGAGCCCCAGCATTCTCCTCCCAGAGCCTGGGAGAGTGCTGAGATTTAACCCTCTGCCAGTGTTGGGTGTCACTCGGTACTCAGCAGCCAGACACTAATACCACCATACACTTGTCAGAACTCTTGGTGCCCAGCCATCCAGGTGCCTGATTGACAGTACTAGCATCAAAGATAGGACTTTCTCACAGGAATGCTTCAGTGGAAGAAATGACACTAGTCCCCATCATTCAGATGGGCACATGTGTTCAATGTGGGAGACCAGCCAGCCTCAGGCTGCGCTGAGACTGGTGCTAACCTCAGGGCATTATACATACAATAGCATTTTTTTAGAGGTCAGATAATTTGTGACATGACATTTCCAGATAGCCAATACCCTCTCATTCTGTTAAGTGGAAATCCCTTAGAAATAGTTCTAGAACCCTTCACCTCACTTCTCCCAGTGAGCAGTAGCTCGTGCCTGACATCCAGACTGGTAGCTTCTTGATCTTCCCACCCTGGCCAAAGCAACATTCTAACAGTCTTTGGGACCCCAACAAACTGGTAATTTTAGTTCTGCTAAGGAAGTATGATCCCTAAGCTTGTGAAGATTCCAGGCATTGGAAAACTGGCAGGAGTGGTCTGGCCTGGGGAAGGAAGGGAAGCTGGTGGGCAGCTTGAACACACTGTAACTCTCAGCCTCCGCCTCCTGGGTCGTGGCTCTGCTCTGGAGAGTGCTGCTCAGACACCCTCAGAAGGAGGGTCGCATCTCTGATTATTCCCCACCCCAGCAGGTCACTTCCTTTTACAGTCTTTCTAAGGAGCTGAGGCAGGGGTTCCATTAGGCAGAGTCCAGGTCTTGGCTATACACCGCTGTGCCTCTTTTCCTCCCAGTCTCCTGCTCTTGCTCATTTGTTTGCTTTCTGTTAGTTTTGTGTGGCCCAAGCCTCTTTCTCAGTCTCCTTCATTCTAGGATGATGTGCACAATACCCAACTCATCTTGGTGTTTTTCCCCACTGTTTAGGGAGTATGTGAGCAGGGTCTTCAGTTGTGGGTGACCTCCCTTTTTGTCATGTTAGAGTGCTGAGAACCTTACAGCCACCCTGTAGTTCCTACCCAACAGTCAGCAAGCTATGCACTTGCAAAAGCAGTCAGTGCTCTAGAGCAGCTCTGTGGACCGTCTTCCACTCACTTCTGTGAATGCACTGCAATGAACGCTCTCAGAACAACCTAAAGCCACCTTTGTATTTCCTTCCCCTGGGAAGTCTGACGGGGTTGTGATTTGCTTAACCTTTAGTTGAATCGCTTTATTCTTTACTAAACCTAAAATCTCCAAGATTCCTGTGGACAGAACGGTCAGGGTTTTGTTTGTTTGTTTGTTTATGCTTATTTATTTATTTTAAGTATTATGAGTGCTGTGTCTGCATGGACTTCTGCAGAAGAAGCAATCAGATCCCATTATAAACAGTTGTGAACCCCATGAGTTCTGGGGATTGAACTCAGGACCTCTGGAAGAACAGCCATCAGTGCTCTTAACCACCGAGACATCTCTCCATCCTGACATCAGGGCTTTTGCTGACAACCCAGCATAATTTTTTATTATAAAATACCACTAATGGGCTGACAATACAGTTCAGTGACAAAGGTGTTTGTGCACAAGCTTGGTGACCTCAGTTTGATCCCCGGAACCCATGTAGAAATGGAAAGAGAACTAACTCGAGTTTTCCTCTGATCTTCACATGTGTTATGGCACATGCTCACACTCATCAATAAAAACATAAGGTTTAAAACAATAGAAGGCTATAGGCCAGCAACCATGGTCTCTAGCCGGCATTTCCTTATTGTCTGTCCCAGAGGTGATTTTTACCTTCACCTACTTAAAAATATCCCATCTAGGAGAGATCCTAGATTGCTACAGTTCCACTGTTCTCAACGCGCTGAAAGTATGATCACATGGCTAGGAATACTTTTGCCAAAGAATTTGAAAGATAAAGCCTGTGACTCCCTCCTCCCTCCCATGACCTGTATCATACACTAGACAGCACATGGGCTGATGCTGAGGCCACACTGCCTGTCTGTGCTTCCTGAAAGAATTACAGTTTAAAGCACATGGTGGAGGCCTTGTTTGAATGTTTGTACATGTTGAGTGGCATAAAGACTTGGATTCTCTCAAATCTCAGCTTTGGATTCATTTACTCTCATTTTCAAATTTCCTGAGCCAGAGTTTTCCCAAAAATTTTCCTAGGTTTCTAGCAGAACTGTTGTGAACAGGGCTTCTTGCACAGCCTTTGGCAGGAACACTTGCCATGCAGGTATCCACACAGAAGAGAGGAGCTAAGGTGGCTTAGGTTTAAGGATTTGCTTGTAACTGATGTCCCGGTAAACAGTGGGCTCTGGCAGTTCGAGATGTGTTGTGTTGCGGTTCTCCACGCTGCATTTTTAATGGCCTCTTCTCATTTTTGTTGAGCTTTCTAGCCACTCTTCACAAATGATTGGGTATCAAGCTAGCCATTTGTGTTAGCAGCATTTCTCTTTAGAGAAGAAAAGCCCAGTTCTAATAAACCAGTGTCCTTCCGTCCTGAACTATGGGAACTGAGGGTCCATGTTGGGTAGAGCTGTGGTGAACAGCCTTTTCCCATTCCAGAAGCTTTCCCTCATACCAGTGTCCAAAAAGATAGGGCCATGTCCTGGGAGGACTGGTAAGGAGTGCACTTGGAACATAGGCCAAGGTCCAGTGATTCCATGGATCCTGTTGCCCTCAATATGGGTGTGCCAGACTGGTAATGGTGGTGTGTTGGTAGATTAAAAGAACCAGCCTGAAGTCCATACCATGGCAAAACACTGGGTACAGAAGCAGTCTTCCCACATTTTTACCTGTAGGAAGGGTTGTAAAACACCCTTGGCTACCCCATAAGCTTCCCAAGTCCTTCAAAATAAGTTCCCCTATACCTGGCCTGCAGAGCCCACTATGCCAGCCTTACAGGAAATAGCCATTTAGGACCCTGGCCTCAAAATTGTACCTTCATATCCTGATATGAGACTAGTCTAGTTAGTCAAGTCTCAGCTTTCCTCTTGGGGCCTGTCCAGATTCAGTTCACATATAAGTGCTCTGACTTCTTACATGAAGATAGGCACTTGTGAGGACACCTATCTTTCCCTGTCATCAGGAAACACAAGGTAGGAATGCCACTTTACCATATATGTGTTGCTGTCCCTCTAGGAGCTGCTGAGCACCTGGAGCCTCATGTTGGCCATTTGCAATAACCTGGGCAGGTTATAGTGTGACTTTTCACTATTGAGCAAAGTAGAGAATATGGAGTGTATACCAGAGGCAATTGTTCAGAAGCTGGGTCCTCTGGCCAACCAGGCAATGACTGAGAGGTTATGCCACCAACCAGGGAGCTGTCTGGTCAGTACAGCTTTGCTTTGCCTGAGTGAGGAGCCTCGGAAGAGAACAATAAAATCTTACCCAGACGCTCAGAGTTGGCTATTGGTATGAATAGATGTGAAGTGTAGGACTGAAAAAATTCAAACCTCCCAACCCCCAGTAAATAACATGTTGACTCAGACTTAAAATGTCGGGAAAAAATAGGCTAAAGTAAAAGGCAATGGATGAAGCAAGCCAGAATGACAGCCCACACGGTAAGGGTAGGATCAGTGACACAGAGACAAACCAGGCCCTGGAACATGCAGCAGACAACACAGGCTCTCAGGATGAAGGTTGCAGAGAAGACTGGGTGCCTGCTCAGTAGCTGGAGAAGAAGATTGGATGGACTGCTTGACCAAGCTGAGCGTATACCTGGCCATGACACAAATTGCCAGACAGTGTGACAATGCCCTTAAGTGAGACCCAGCAGGTTCTGACTCATGACAGCCATAGTTTCTCTGCAAGATACTGAATCTTTGGTTGTAGAACTCAGAATAGAGCCCACCCAGAGGGTCCTTTGACCTTAACTTCCTGCCACACCTGTCCCTGAGATCACTGAAGCTGACAACTAGCCGGGAAGAGCAGAGAATGCGCCACTGGAGTTGACACAGGCCCAGGAAAAGGCCATGTTTCCATGAACTGGTGGAGGAGAAAAGCCTTGCCAGGAAGCATGCTGGGCAGAGGTTAGTGGCTAATACCTGCTCAGCAATGGGGAAATGAATCTAAAGGCTATGTTGGTCCTGCCCAAAAATAAATGTCAAGATGGCTGAGCGGTTGAAGGAACATGCCAAGCCTGATGACCCACGGAACTCAGTGTGGGAGGAGGGAATCATTTGGCTGTTGAGTGCACCAGGTGCACATGCAAGCAAGTGCTCAAACGGCATAATTGAAAAGCAACACCCAGAATAAAGCTTCTAAATACTTGTAGCAATGAAACATCCATGCCATGCCACCACAAGCCACCAAGCCTGCTGACATTACTAGGCACCAGGCTAGCTACAGTGCTATCCTGGAAAAGGAATTTACTACTGTCTTAAACAGCAGTCTCAAACTCAGGCACTGCTGGAGAGGGGTGGAGAGGAGTCCCCCAGATGACTTCCCAGCCAGGCATAACTCTTGTTTTCCCTCATGTAAACCTAAAGTTGCTCTTCCAGGAGAGACAGACCAGGCCGCCAGCCTGAGTGGCCAAAGCAATGCCAGCACTAGCACAGCACCTGTGTGCTGAGCTGGAACCCCGACTTCAGATTCCACAGTCTCCAAATATAACATGTCCAAGAGCCTCAGAAGCCATCTGTCAGAGTTAAGGATTCTATTGCGGTGAAGAGACACCATGTCCACGGGAATTCTTTTTTTTTTTATAATATTTATTATTTATTATGTATACAATATTCTGTCTGTGTGTATGCCTGCAGGCCAGAAGGCCAGACCCCATTACAGATGGTTGTGAGCCACCATGTGGTTGCTGGGAATTGAACTCAGGACCTCTGGAAGAGCAGGCAGTGCTCTTAACCTCTGAGCCATCTCTCCAGCCCCCTCCACGGGAATTCTTATAAAGAAAACATTTAATTGGGGTGGCTTGTTTACAGTTTCAGAGGTTCAGTTTGTTTTCATGACGGGGGAGGGGGGAGCATTGTGCCACGCAGGCAGAAGAGCTGAGAAAAGTCCTACCTCTTGCAGGCAACAGGAAGTCAACTGCCACAAACTGCAGTATCCTGAGCATAGGAAACCTCGAAGCCCAGTCCCACAGTGACATACTTCCTCCATCAAAGCCAGACCTAATAGTGCTACTCCCTGTAAGGTTATGGGTTCTAATTACATTCAAACTACCACATTCCATTCCCTGGCACCCATAAGCTTGTAACAATACAGTGCGAAGTGCATTTAGTCCAACTTCAAAATCCTCATAGTCTATCACAGTCTCAAAAATGTGTTAAAAGTTCAGAGTCTCTTCTGAGATTCATACAATCTTTTAACTGTAATCCCCTCTAAAATAAAATCTCATGCTTCAACACTTAATGGCACAGGATATACATTACCATTTTAAAACATAGGGAAAGGAACATTATGAGGAAATACTGAACCAAAAGATCAAAAACCAGGTTGGCAAACCCCAAATTCTTCATCTCTGTGTCAGATGTCAAAATGTTCTTCAAATCTCCAACTCTGTTCTGCTTTGTTGACTGCAGCATCTCTCTTCTGGACTGGTTCCGCTCCATTAGCAGCTCTCCTCAGTAGGTATCTATGTCATCTCTAACGTCTTTTGTTCTCCAAACAATTCAGACTTCAACTTCACACAATGGCCTCTCTCTGTAGACCTTCATTCAGGGACACCCCTGACACATTCTTGGTCCCACTGGCTTTCTTTAGGTGTGGAAGCAAATTCCATAACCGGTTTCTTCTGTTCTTAACTCTAAAGCCAGAACTACATGGCCAAAGATGCCAAGTTCTGCTGCTTGCTGGGGCTGGAACATGGCCTCATTCAATTATGTCTTCACCAGCTTCCTGTCTTTCACTAGCTAAGCTTGGCTGTCCTGAAACTTGCTCTGTAGACCAGGCTGGCCTCAAATTTAAAGATCCATCAGCCTCTGCCTTCCCAGTGCTGGGATTAGTTAAAGGTGTACCACACCTGGCTCTAAACTTTAGATCCTTTTCAGAAGTTGGAAATTTAGCTTCCAGGATATTGCCCTGAAGTCACCTCTCTCTATATTCCATTTCTTAATCTATTTATCTTCTTGAACACAGGATTTAGCTTCATTTCACTTCCTGGTGCTCCCTGCTTAGCTTTCTCCTTTTCATTATAAATCTTCATTAGAGTTACCATTAATATCCACACAACAGAATCTATACTAGACTGTTTGGAGATTTTTTTTCTGCCAATGGAATTAATCATGAACTTTTCAGTTTAGCCTCAGGCAGACTCTCTAGACAATGGCAAAAGGCAGCCACTTCACCAAAGTATCACAGGAACATATCTAGGCAACATTAAAATTTTCTGAAACCTCTTGAGTGAGCCCCTGACAGTTCAAATAACTCTTAGCACATCTGTTTCCATGTTTCTCCTAGTATGCCCCATTTAAAATGTTTAAAGCATTCCACTTATTTCATAACCCAAAGTCCAAATTCCTCCAAATGAACACATGATCAGGCCTATCACAGCAATACCTGACTCCTGGTACCAACTTTTGTATTTCTGTAAAGAGACCATGGCAACTCTTAAGAAAACATCTAATTGGGGTAGTGGCTCAATTACACTTTTCATTATCACAACAGGGAGCATTGTGCCATGCAGGTTGATGTGGTGCTGGAGTAGCTGAGAGTCTTGTATCTTGCAGGCAACAGGAAGTTGACTAATATCCTTCCCTCAGTTCATCAAAAATGGTAAAACGATGCTAGGGAACTTGAAAGAGACAAGTCAGTAGCTAAGGACATGGGATGCTCTTCTGGAAGACCCAAGTTCAGTTCCTAGCACTCGTGAGTGAGTCACAAGCACCTGTCACTCCAGCTTGAGGGCACACAAAGCCCTTCTCTGGAATCTATGGACAACTGTACTCATGTATCCATACACACGTAATTTAAAAATAAATGTTTTTAACGTTGGTACTAGTGAACTTAATTCACATGTGTGTGTCATAATACCCATAGCAGCCACTGACAGCTACACAGGAAGATACACTGATAGCCCCAGCAGATGTGACTACAGCTACAGTTGCATGCTACCACGTCTGGCTGATGCCAGTATGCACCTAAAAGGATGCTCAACATCATTTGTTAGCAAAGCACTTCTGAGATCATTCTCCATGAACATAACAAAACTGGCAAAAAAGGGAGAACTGCAGGTCCAGTACAAGCTCATCCTAGCAGACAAGCTCTAGCCTCTGACCCTGGGTCTTAGCCGTTGTGGTGCGGTATATCCCAGCACTTTTCTCCCACCAACTGCAGCAACAGGTGAAGCCCCTGGTCCTGCTGTGGCCAGCTGTCAGCCCCCAGGGATGGTGATGAAGCCCTGCTTGAACAGGGAATTCTGAAAGTTTGTACACATTTTTAAGCTTCCAGTTGCACAGCAATGGCCCACTATGTTCAACGTGTGGGACAACACCAAAGGAGGAGTTTGGAGTCTGAGGGATGGCTACCATATGCAAGCCTTTGCACATGAAGACAAGGGGCTGCCACGTGTGCCCTTATGATATCTGATGTAACATCAAGAGTTCCAAGAGTGTGTCAAACTGGCACAGAGACCGGGTACAGGTGTGTGAAAACATCACTGTTGTGTGGTGACAAACTTAATGTTAAGGACAGAAAGTGCAGGCAAGACCTGCCCAGGATGGAACAGATCATCCAAGATGAGGATGACCATCAAAGAGAAAGGGAGAGCCACATCTAGTCTAGTTTTTGTAGGGTACTGCTCTGGTATGCTCTCAGCGTGTGCACCGTCTTAGCGCTCAGCTAAGCAGACGGGTGCTCCGTTCTGAGGTACTACTGATGTGGATGGAGGGGTTTCAGAGTGAAGGTGAGACTTTAAAACATCACCTTCGAGCTGGGAAGTGATGATGCACGCCATTAATCCCAGCACAGGAGGCAGAGGCAGGCGCACCTCTGAGTTTGAGGCTAGTCTGGTTCCAGGACAGCCAGAGCTGCTACACAGGGAAACTCTGTTTTGAAATAAACAACAACATAATAACCATACTTTCGGTTTGGGGTTTGTGTATCTATTTGGAGTACTTGTTTCCTTCCTGAGTTTCAAAGATCAGATATTACAGTAACTTCCAGATATACACTCGTGATGTCCTGTTTGTCATTGTTATTCCACTCCTTTAAAAAAAAATTATGAGTGTTTTGTCTGCATGTATGCAAGTTCACCATGTGCGTACCCCATGGCTGTAAAGGTCAAAAGAGGATCAGATCCTCTGCAACTGGAATTATAGAGATCGTTGTGAACTGTCGTGTGGGTTTGGGAACTGAATCTGGTTCCTCTGCCTTAATCTTCCAGAATTTTAATACCCCCACCCCTATCGCCTGCTTAGCTAATGGCTTTCTAATTTCACTCAATCAAATCACCCGGGCAGGCGGGCTTGGGGAACCCGATGTATAGCGGGCACTTAGGTCTACATGCACTGACCGCCAACCCTTCTAGGCACACAGTCTCCGCTCCTGCGGCGCCCCTCTTTGCTCCGTGCATGCTTGTGCTTTTTGTTCCACAGTTTTGCGGCGACAGATGAAGCTACAGTTTCTCCTATCATTGGCTGACAGCTCAGGGAAGGTGGGCTCCCGAGACACGGTACCAGGCCAGTAGCAACCTATCTGAATCCCACATCCCGAGGGCCGCGCGCTTTGTGGAGGCCGGTTAGACGTACTGGCTGCGGGGCGGCCACACTACTGTCCCCAGCTCCGCCTCACGGCCACCTGGCCCAACACAGCCAATCAGCCACTCAGGGGCGGAGGCCCCGTGCGGCTCGCGGATTGGTCGGAGCGAGTCGCGCAGCCAATACTGATACCATGGGCCTCGAGGCTCCGCCCCCTGCGGAGACTTGGGGCCGCTCTTGCTCGGGGTGACTAGACAGGCTGGCGATCAAGGGATGGACTCGGTGCGGAAAAGCGCGCGAGGCTGCGCGGAAAGCTCACCGGACAGGTGCGTTCTTCCCTCCAGGAACTAGGAGCCTGGAGACACCTGGGGGACCACAGTGAGGGACTGGTGAGGCCGATGGGTAGGAATCCGAGGTCGGGCCACAAGACCCACACGAGCCACCGCCGAAGCTGAGAGAAAGGCGCCTGCGGGTGACAGTTGTGCCAGAGTTCTCGCTCTGCCCTCCCGGGTTGGCATCTTTCCCACAGCATGGGGTCTTGGAGGCATCACTGCTGCCTAGAGAATAGGGTAGCAGCGGTGTGGGACAGAGGAGGACTTGTTAAAGCCCAGATGACCGCCCCGAGGTAAAAAGTGAATCTTGGGGTGTGAGCCCAGAAGGCAGCAGCTGGAGACTGCAGGCGCTTGCTATTCGCAGTACTGCGGAGACCTCCTCCCCTGGTGCAGGGTGCTGTGTAGGCTCCCGTTCAGTCTTCTCCCACCCAAGAACGGGTCATACCCCCTTTTTCACTCTCACCCCCTCTTTTTCTTTTCTTTCTTTTTTTTAAGACTTGTTTATTTATTATGTATACAGTGTTATATCTTCATGTATGCCTGCAGGCCAGAAGAAGGCATCGGATCTCCTTATAGATGGTTTGTAAGCCACCATATGGGGGCTGGGAATTGAACTCAGGACCTCTGTAAGACCTCTGAGCGGTCTCTCTAGCCCCTCTTCCTCTTTTTCTTTATCCTTTCCCTACCCCTGACAGGGGCCTTGCTCCGCAACCCTGGCTCTCCTGCCTCCTCTCGCTGGGATTACAGGCTTGCCCTCTCATCTGTGCCAGTGCCAAGGATGTAAAATATCTGTCTCTCTTCCAAAACTTGAGCCTCCCTGGATGTATTGCAACACGCCTATAATCCCAGCACTGGGGGCTGAGACAGGAGGATTGTGATTTGAAGGCCAGCCTGGATTGCTCAGTGAGAACCTGGCTCATAAAGGCCTAAGTGTGGCTTCAGCCTTCACAAGACATTCATTAAGTAGTTTCACTTTCTCCAGGAAGCAGCCTCACTGATAAAAGGCCAGCTATAAAAACAGTTCAGCCAAGCTACAGATGGGAAAGCCACAGTCACTCAGCAGACCAGTGGGTGTGCAGCACTTTGGGGTCTTTCCTTCCTGGAAGAAACAGGCTTGGGACACAGGCAAAGTCCTTGCAGCACTGGAAAGTTCACTCATTCCGGCCCCAGGGAGGCCAGCCTCACTTTCCAAGACCCCAAGCCCTGCAGGGTTAGGCTTAAAGCAAAGACAGAGGATCAAATGAACCTGTTCTGTTGTCCCCTTTGGCTTAGTGGGCACAATTAGTTGTGTTTGGGTTCACAATTGAGTGCATCAGCGTGAGCACTGTTTAGATTTTTAAGTCATGTGAAATAATTACTGTTTTCAGGCCTGATTCTGGTAAGAACACAAGCAGATAACTCTCCTTAGGGTCTCTGGGGCTCAGCCCTGTCATCCTAGGAATGAAGCCCCTGCTGTGCGGCAGCCTTGTTAGGGTTCAGATGACAAAGCCTGCTCGTTCCTGGAGCTACTCTTCTCTTGGCCCCTGGAGATGACACTAAGCACACATGACTCTGAGTCAGATGATGAATGGGACTGCAAGGGAAGTGGGGAGCACAGAGAGCCAAGCTGGGCCTGTGGCTTCAAACAAAACAGTGGAGCCACACACAAGCAGATACGTTGAAGCAAAGACTTGAAAATGTTTAGGTAGCGTGGGGAGCAGGGCAAAGAAGTGCAAGCCTGTCCCAGGGAGAGGTTGCCTGGTGAATGCCAAGAAGGAGCGGAGAGCCAGAGGACGTGGCTCTTAGAGGCCATTCCAGGAGCACGGACTGGAGCTCATGGCTAGAAGTCATCAGGAAATCCCCAGGGGAATGTGTGGCTCCCCAGCCAGCTTTGTGCTGGGGTGAGATCGTGCACCTAGTGTGGGTCAGGCACTGAGTGTCTGGGAACCGTGGTGTCTCCCTCCCTCCCATTGAGAGAGAGGACATAGAGAGCTGAGGCCTAATGCTCCACCTGGGCCTTCACTCTGGATGCGGAGGACCCCAGCTGTGAGCCCCCAGAGTGCTGCTGCCCACACCCTGCCTCCCTTCCCTTTCTTCCAGGAAGGTTTATATGGACTACAACGCCACCACACCTCTGGAGCCGGCTGTCATCCAGGCTGTGACAGAGGCCATGAGAGAAGCCTGGGGCAACCCCAGCAGCTCCTATGTGGCAGGTAATTCTAGAGGGATCCATGATGACAAAGGGAGCCAGAGCGCTCTTAGACTTTCTTTTTTTTTTCTTTCGGCTTTATAGACCATATTTTCCCATGTGTAGAGGGACATTATAGGAAATGCAGGTACTACGCTGCCTACATTGCTTGACAGAATTCCCAGGAGTTTTGTTAAAGCACACTTTTAAAACACAAGCAAAAGCCAGGTGTGGTGGCGCACGCCTTTAATCCCAGCACTCAGGAGGCAGAGGCAGGCGGATCTCTGAGTTCAAGGCCAACCTGGTCTCTAGAGTGAGTTCTAGGATAGCCTCCAAAGCTACAGAGAAACCCTGTCTGGAAAAACCAAACAAACTAATAAAAACTGAAGCAAAATAATTACATTATAATCTTTAAATATACAAATGACACTAAAGTCTGCATAATGTATTGTGTGTAAATCAGCACCATGTTACAATAATATACCTAATCTGGTTCTTGTTCACTTATTTGGTTTTATTTATTTGGTTATTTTTTTATTTTTATTTTTATTTTTTCTTTTCTTTTTTTTCTTTTCTTTTTTTTCTTTTCCCCCGCCCCCCGAGATAAGGTTTCTCTGGAGATCAGTCTGGCCTCAAACTCACCAAGATCTACCTGCCACTGCCTCCTGAGTGCTGGGATTAAAGGAGTACGCCGCCACCACCTGGCCCTTACCTGATTCTTAAAGCCTTCTGTCCCTGTATAATATTCAGGCTGCGAACCACACATCTGATAGCTTTTTACCCTCATTCATTCATGTGTGCATTCCACATTGCACTTTCTGGTGGCACAGGGCACGTTGCTTGAGTCGGCTCTTTCTTCCTAAGATGAGACATACCTTGAATAGCCATTTTTTGCTGATTGTATCTTGATCCTTGCTGTGACCATGAGGACTATAACCTTTCAGACTTTAATGGGTTCCCCTGAAATGCTCCCCACATGAATATCTCAGTGAGATCTGTTTATAAGCCTGTGCCTCTCAAACCCCTTCCACACAGCTAGGGGTCTGTCTATCCCCGTGCATTTTGCTAATGTGCTTTTAGCTGTCAAGGCTGCATGTGTATCTTGACCTTTTCCACAAAGGGAAGTTGCAAGGATTAGGAGCTCTCAGTGGAAAAGTGCTTGCCGCACAAGTCTGAAGATCTGAGTTCGGATCCACAGAAGCTGTGTGAAAACCAGGCAGGTATGGCAGGCTGCCTGTAATCCCAGCACTCAGGAGCCACAGACAGGACAAGCTGACTGGCTAGATTAGCTGAGTCTGTAGGCTCCAGACCCTGCCCTGGGTTCAGCAGGAGACCCTAAGTCAAACAGCACCAAGGAAGACACTTAACCCCTGGCTCCCACACATGTGCACCCATACACGTGAAAACATGCATGCACAGCACATACACATGCAAACACATGCACAGTCACGCAAAATAAAGTAAAAGAAATGTGAAAAGAGTAAAGGCAGAAAAGGGAAGTTTGAATTTGTTGCTAGGGTTGTATGAACTGTGTTCTTTCTAGTTTGCTTTTGTAATATAGAGTTTTAGATTTGAAGTTTTGGATGATAATTTGCTTCAGGCCAGTAGAGAGAGGACAGCATTCTACAAGATTTTACAGACTTGGAGGCCGATGCCTTGCCTTCCTGGTTAATGTTTATCAGTGGTGACAGCAAGGGCCCTGCACCCAGCCCTGCCTGTGCTGTGGATTGGGGGGCTAAGAGGAGCCACATTAAAGGTGCTTTATTAGGATCTGAATGCCATCTAGGGGACTTCAGCCGACTCTGTCACACAGGTGACCCAGCTCCGGGTCTTACTAACGCTGTGTTCCGTCTCTGGGCTTTTAGTGGGGGTTTCATACCAATGCTTAAAGCTCAACAGCAACTCGGTGACACAGACTCCCATCAGATGCAAGCCACTCATTAACTTATCTGTTGACTCATTCCTGGACTAGTGTCACCTGTGGTATAGCCAGACTTCTGATAGGATAACTGATTCAAGAAGACGGGGTGGGGATGAGGAGGTGTTAGCAGGGGAGCTGGGCAAGCAGTTGGGAAACTGCCTCCTGGCCCCAGTGACATCCCCGCTGCTTTCTGTTGACATCTGAGTAGAAATGCCCAAAAGGGAAAGAAAAGAAAACTGAAGATCAGTCATCACGGGTTTCTGTTTGTTAGTTTTCGAGACAGGATTTCTCTGTGTAGACCTAGCTGTCCTGGAACTCATTCTGTAGACCAGGCTGGCCTCGAACCCACAGAGATCCACCTGCCCCACCACCACCACACCCACACTCCGAGTGCTAGGTTTAAAGGCGTGCACCACTACAAAGATGTTTCACAGTATTAGGTTTTAAAACCTAGAAGAGCTTGCACTGAGGCTCCGTGGGAAGAGTGTGAGGCTCCAGATGTATTTGTAACAGCAAAAGCAGCTGGAAGTGAACTGGGCAAGTGGGGAGGAGTTTGGGCCAAAATGAATGTACAGCATGGGGAAGCTGCCGTGGACCCAGCATCAATATTAGGAACCACTGGTGTGCTGGCTGAGAGCCCCGTAGAGCCATCTTTCTCTGCATACTGTCCAGTGGAATTGGGCAGCAGCTAGGACACCTTATTGATGGCAAATGCCCTCAGTCTCCCCGTTGTGTCTTCCAAGGCTGGCCTGCAGTGTGAGAGAAGGCACTGACTGGCTTAGTGTGTGAGGTCTCGAGTTAATTTTGCTTACTTCCATTGTTCTGCACCTCCTCCCCTGGTCCCATCTTGAATAGGAAGGTGGGCAGAGAGCCATAGTCTCCCGTCTAGCATCCAGTAAGAAAGCACAGTTGTGCTGGAGGAGCTCATAGCTCCGCCACTCCCAACCGGGCTGTCCTTGGCTCTCACTGAACTCCTTAAGTCTCAGTGGTGGCCACTGACTTGCTAAGTCTCAGCGTGGCCCCTTTGCTGAGGCCCTGCCAGGTTACGGTAGGATAGTGTACTCACCCGGGTAGATGTGTTTCCCTCTAGAATCGCCCCAGTTCTCAGCTCCCCTGTGTGTGGTCGTCCTGCTAAACATAGAATTGATAGCAATGAACTTGTTTTTTGTCTCTCTTCAAGGTAGGAAGGCCAAGGACATTATAAACTCAGCTCGGGCGAGCCTGGCCAAGATGATAGGGGGGAAGCCTCAGGACATCGTCTTCACTTCCGGGGGCACTGAGGTAAAGTTGCAATCCCTGCTCGCTGAGCTTTAATGCGCAGTGGAGTATGGGAGGGGTTTGCTCTTGACATTTTAGAATCAGCAATGCTCGACCTTTCTCTCTCATATTGCTCCGGGACTCTCCTGCCATTTCCTAAGCTGTTTGTACGACTGAGCTGTGGTTTCATCCATCCCAAAGGAATTCATTCTTTTTTATTACATTTTTT